>JABEVN020002180.1:0-22304 GCA_013146195.2 Codonopsis lanceolata
TCATCATTTAGTTTGCCATTTAATATTTAAAATATTTTTTAATTAAAAAATAATTATTTAAATAATCTAAAATTAGTTATACTTTGTCGATATTTAAATCAACGTTAAAAATGCATTACTCCAAAAATGAAATTTAAAATTTATTTTTAGCCCTCACTTTCTTTTCGTCAACCCCATCATTTATAGACTCACCACCACCACCACTAACACCTCAAATTTTACCATTAGTCCAAATTTCAATTTTTTTGATTTGATTTTATTTCCTTTTCTAATTTCTTACTCTTTCCTTGAGTAACCAATTTGGAAAACTCATCAATGATAGACACGCCACCACCACAACCTTAAATTTCACTTTTTACAAACCCAAATTCAATTTTTTTGAATTTTCAAACTTTCAAATTGAATCTGAAACCCATATGGTTATTTGAAAATTGGATGATTAGGAAGTCTCACAACGATGTATTTCATCTAATCCACTACTTGTCATCCTAAAATTACTATCACCACAACCTCTAACACCATCATCCATGCGGTTAAGTAAGCACCGCCATCACCATCACCAAGCATTCACCTCGCCTTATTAAAATTGAAACATAGAATCTCTTCAGCTTCTGATTAGTCGGACTTTTTTCTCGAACGTCTCTCATTTCTTACCTCCTATACACTTTCGGTGTCAAATTACTAAGTAAGGAGAGAATCTAATTTAGAATGGAGCTACTTGAAAGGATGTTGATTGGTGACAATTTCTTTCAATTAAAGGAGAGTTGTGGTAGAAGAAAAGGAAGTTGATAGCGAAGGGAGAGGAATAGAGAGATTCTCACACGTAACTACTCCGAGTTCTATGAAGAGGAGCAAGCAAGTTAAGACCAAAAGAGGTTAGAAGTTTGGAACCATGTTATGGGAAGGAGTGAAATATTTTAAACCTAGTTATTTGTGGTTACTAACAGTGGTTTGTTTGTAATATTTATAAGTTAGAAGCAGATGATAGTTTTTAAGGTTGCTTGTAGTAGAAAATTCAAAGAAGTAATAGATTTTGGCTTTCTTTTGTAACAAAAGCACAAATTCATCAATTGGTTCTTCATTTTCTTCATCTTATTGACATTATGACACATTTTCTTAACCCACTTCTCTTAGCTTATTCATGGATAATAGCTAAAGACGCTACATATTTTTGCTTAATATCTTGATACTCACTAACAAATCTATTATTATAGTAACATTTTTTCATTTACTTCTATAATGTCTTTACTGAGTAAAACCATATTATTTAAGAATGTAATATCATATTATTTTTTAGTTTCAAATAAATTTTTAGTCTCTCGACTGAGTAAGGGTATTTTTGTTATTTTAGAAAATATTGGACGACATTTGTAACGATAATGGTAGGAGGGGGAAACTGATAAGAAAGTAAAAATACAAGACGAAATAAATAGAATTCAAAACTGTAGGACCTAACTTTAAAACATGTACAAGTCAAGGGATGAAATTATTATTTGATTATTAATGGAATTAATTAGTCCCTGATAAATTTACTTGTTTGACCTTAATTAATGGTAGATGATTTATTATATTTGAGGCTATTTTTGTCCAAACATTATTTGTTGTCATGGTAAATTTACTTGTTTTGTCCTTAATTAAATGGTGGGTGGTTTATTTGGTGAAGGGTTATTTTTGTCCATCTATTAAATTGTAAGAAACAAGCTTGACTTTTATAGTAAGAGAGATAAGAGAGATTTACTCAAATAACACTATTAGCCTAGAAATCAATTTTTTTTTTCATCTTATTTCTTTGTTTAATTTCTTACTCATTTATTTAATGTCGTATTCCACATAAATCACCACTTTCATGCTTAAAATCGCCCCCACCACTACCAGCATCCCTGCAAATGCCGCCACAACTATCACCACCACCAAGAAACGTGTCCACCTTGCCTTGCTGAAATGGAAAAATAACATATCTTTAGCTTCCGTTAAGTGGAACTACTTTCTTCAAACGACTTTCCTATCGATTCTAACTTAATCTCTTCTCTAACAAAACGCACTGATTTGTCAACTAAGTTCTCTATTTTTCTTTATCTTCTTGACATTATATCACCTTTCCTTAACACGTTTCTCTTAGCTTATTCATACGCAATTACTAAGCACGCTATAGATTTGCTTAATATCTCGATTCTCACCAACCAATGTATTATTATAGTTACAATTTTTCATATACCTCTAATAATGTCATTCCCAACATATGATGTCTCACTTTCCGACATGTTTTTTCTATTTGTCCTCTCCCGTCTATGGGCATTAAAAATAGTGATGGAAAATCGTGTACATGAGGATTATTTTGGTCATTTTGCTTGTGGCTCAAAGTGGGATTTGTTATAATTTCATCATTTAGTTTGCCATTTAATATTTAAAATATTTTTTAATTAAAAATAATTATTTAAATAATCTAAAATTAGTTATACTTTGTCTGATATTTAAATCCAACGTTAAAAATGCATTACTCCAAAAATGAAATTTAAAATTTATTTTTTAGCCCTCACTTTCTTTCGTCAACCCCATCATTTATAGACTCACCACCACCACCACTAACACCTCAAATTTTACCATTAGTCCAAAATTTAATTTTTTGATTTGATTTTATTTCCTTTTCTAATTTCTTACTCTTTCCTTCGAAGTAACCAATTTGGAAAACCCATCAATGATAGACACGCCACCACCACAACCTTAAATTTCACTTTTTACAAACTCAAATTCAATTTTTTGAATTTTCAAACTTTCAAATTGAATCTGAAACCCATATGGTTATTTGAAAATTTGATGATTAGGAAATCTCACAACGATGTATTTCATCTAATCCACTATTGTCATCCCTAAAATTACTATCACCACAACCTCTAACACCATCATCCATGCGGTCGTAAGCACCGCCATCACCATCACCAAGAAACGCATTCACCTCGCCTTATTAAAATAGAAACATAGAATCTCTTTAGCTTCTGATTAGTCGGACTTCTTTCTCGAACGTCTCTCATTTCTTACCTCCTATACACTTTCGGTGTCAAATTACTAAGTAAGGAGAGAATCTAATTTAGGATGGAGCTACTTGAAAGGATGTTGATTGGTGACAATTTCTTTCAATTAAAGGAGAGTTGTGGTAGAAGAAAAGGAAAGTTGATAGCCGGGAGGGGAATAGAGATTCTCACACGTAACTACTCGGGTTCTATGAAGAGGAGCAAGCAAGTTAAGACCAAAAGAGGTTAGAAGTTTGGAACCATGTTATGGGAAGGAGTAAAATATTTTAAACCTAGTTATTTGTGGTTACTAACGGGTTTGTTTGTAATATTTATAAGTTAGAAGCAGTATGATAGTTTTTAAGGTTGCTTGTAGTAGTCTGAAAATTCAAAGAAGTAAACTGTAGATTTTGGCTTTCTTTTGTAACAAAACGCACAAATTCATCAATTGGTTCTTCATTTTCTTCATCTTATTGACATTATGACACATTTTCTTAACCCACTTCTCTTAGCTTATTCATGGATAATAGCTAAAGACGCTACATATTTTTGCTTAATATCTTGATACTCACTAACAAATCTATTATTATAGTAACATTTTTTCATTTACTTCTATAATGTCTTTACTGAGTAAAACCATATTATTTAAGAATGTAATATCATATTATTTTTTAGTTTCAAATAAATTTTTAGTCTCTCGACTGAGTAAGGGTATTTTTGTTATTTTAGAAAATATTGGACGACATTTGTAACGATAATGGTAGGAGGGGGAAACTGATAAGAAAGTAAAAATACAAGACGAAATAAATAGAATTCAAAGCTGTAGGACCTAACTTTAAAACATGTACAAGTCAAGGGATGAAATTATTATTTGATTATTAATGGAATTAATTAGTCCCTGATAAATTTACTTGTTTGACCTTAATTAATGGTAGATGATTTATTATATTTGAGGCTATTTTTGTCCAAACATTATTTGTTGTCATGGTAAATTTACTTGTTTTGTCCTTAATTAAATGGTGGGTGGTTTATTTGGTGAAGGGTTATTTTTGTCCATCTATTAAATTGTAAGAAACAAGCTTGACTTTTATAGTAAGAGAGATAAGAGAGATTTACTCAAATAACACTATTAGCCTAGAAATCAATTTTTTTTTTCATCTTATTTCTTTGTTTAATTTCTTACTCATTTATTTAATGTCGTATTCCACATAAATCACCACTTTCATGCTTAAAATCGCCCCCACCACTACCAGCATCCCTGCAAATGCCGCCACAACTATCACCACCACCAAGAAACGTGTCCACCTTGCCTTGCTGAAATGGAAATATAACATATCTTTAGCTTCCGTTAAGTGGAACTACTTTCTTCAAACGACTTTCCTATCGATTCTAACTTAATCTCTTCTCTAACAAAACGTATAGATTTGTCAACTAAGTTCTCTATTTTTCTTTATCTTCTTGACATTATATCACCTTTCCTTAACACGTTTCTCTTAGCTTATTCATACGCAATTACTAAGCACGCTATAGATTTGCTTAATATCTCGATTCTCACCAACCAATGTATTATTATAGTTACAATTTTTCATATACCTCTAATAATGTCATTCCCAACATATGATGTCTCACTTTCCGACATATTTTTCTATTTGTCCTCTCCCGTCTATGGGCATTAAAAATAGTGATGGAAAATCGTGTACATGAGGATTATTTTGGTCATTTTGCTTGTGGCTCAAAGTGGGATTTGTTATAATTTCATCATTTAGTTTGCCATTTAATATTTAAAATATTTTTTAATTAAAAATAATTATTTAAATAATCTAAAATTAGTTATACTTTGTCGATATTTAAATCCAACGTTAAAAATGCATTACTCCAAAAATGAAATTTAAAATTTATTTTTTAGCCCTCACTTTCTTTCGTCAACCCCATCATTTATAGACTCACCACCACCACCACTAACACCTCAAATTTTACCATTAGTCCAAAATTTAATTTTTTTTGATTTGATTTTATTTCCTTTTCTAATTTCTTACTCTTTCCTTCGAAGTAACCAATTTGGAAAACCCATCAATGATAGACACGCCACCACCACAACCTTAAATTTCACTTTTTACAAACTCAAATTCAATTTTTTTGAATTTTCAAACTTTCAAATTGAATCTGAAACCCATATGGTTATTTGAAAATTTGATGATTAGGAAATCTCACAACGATGTATTTCATCTAATCCACTATTGTCATCCCTAAAATTACTATCACCACAACCTCTAACACCATCATCCATGCGGTCGTAAGCACCGCCATCACCATCACCAAGAAACGCATTCACCTCGCCTTATTAAAATAGAAACATAGAATCTCTTTAGCTTCTGATTAGTCGGACTTCTTTCTCGAACGTCTCTCATTTCTTACCTCCTATACACTTTCGGTGTCAAATTACTAAGTAAGGAGAGAATCTAATTTAGGATGGAGCTACTTGAAAGGATGTTGATTGGTGACAATTTCTTTCAATTAAAGGAAAGTTGTGGTAGAAGAAAACGAAGTTGATAGCCATGGGAGGGGAATAAATAGATTCTCACACGTAACTACTCCGGGTTCTATGAAGAGGAGCAAGCAAGTTAAGACCAAAAGAGGTTAGAAGTTTGGAACCATGTTATGGGAAGGAGTAAAATATTTTAAACCTAGTTATTTGTGGTTACTAACAGTGGTTTGTTTGTAATATTTATAAGTTAGAAGCAGTATGATAGTTTTTAAGGTTGCTTGTAGTAGTCGAAAATTCAAAGAAGTAAAGCGTAGATTTTGGCTTTCTTTTGTAACAAAACGCACAAATTCATCAATTGGTTCTTCATTTTCTTCATCTTATTGACATTATGACACATTTTCTTAACCCACTTCTCTTAGCTTATTCATGGATAATAGCTAAAGACGCTACATATTTTTGCTTAATATCTTGATACTCACTAACAAATCTATTATTATAGTAACATTTTTTCATTTACTTCTATAATGTCTTTACTGAGTAAAACCATATTATTTAAGAATGTAATATCATATTATTTTTTAGTTTCAAATAAATTTTTAGTCTCTCGACTGAGTAAGGGTATTTTTGTTATTTTAGAAAATATTGGACGACATTTGTAACGATAATGGTAGGAGGGGAAGCGATAAGAAAGTAAAAATACAAGACGAAATAAATAGAATTCAAAACTGTAGGACCTAACTTTAAAACATGTACAAGTCAAGGGATGAAATTATTATTTGATTATTAATGGAATTAATTAGTCCCTGATAAATTTACTTGTTTGACCTTAATTAATGGTAGATGATTTATTATATTTGAGGCTATTTTTGTCCAAACATTATTTGTTGTCATGGTAAATTTACTTGTTTTGTCCTTAATTAAATGGTGGGTGGTTTATTTGGTGAAGGGTTATTTTTGTCCATCTATTAAATTGTAAGAAACAAGCTTGACTTTTATAGTAAGAGAGATAAGAGAGATTTACTCAAATAACACTATTAGCCTAGAAATCAATTTTTTTTTCATCTTATTTCTTTGTTTAATTTCTTACTCATTTATTTAATGTCGTATTCCACATAAATCACCACTTTCATGCTTAAAATCGCCCCCACCACTACCAGCATCCCTACAAATGCCGCCACAACTATCACCACCACCAAGAAACGTGTCCACCTTGCCTTGCTGAAATGGAAAAATAACATATCTTTAGCTTCCGTTAAGTGGAACTACTTTCTTCAAACGACTTTCCTATCGATTCTAACTTAATCTCTTCTCTAACAAAAGCATGATTTGTCAACTAAGTTCTCTATTTTTCTTTATCTTCTTGACATTATATCACCTTTCCTTAACACGTTTCTCTTAGCTTATTCATACGCAATTACTAAGCACGCTATAGATTTGCTTAATATCTCGATTCTCACCAACCAATGTATTATTATAGTTACAATTTTTCATATACCTCTAATAATGTCATTCCCAACATATGATGTCTCACTTTCCGACATGTTTTGTCCTTTCCTGTCTATGGGCATTAAAAATAGTGATGGAAAATCGTGTACCTGAGGATTATTTTGGTCATTTTGCTTGTGACTCAAAGTGGGATTTGTTATAATTTCATCATTTAGTTTGCCATTTAATATTTAAAATATTTTTTAATTAAAAATAATTATTTAAATAATCTAAAATTAGTTATACTTTGTCGATATTTAAATCCAACGTTAAAAATGCATTACTCCAAAAATGAAATTTAAAATTTATTTTTAGCCCTCACTTTCTTTCGTCAACCCCATCATTTATAGACTCACCACCACCACCACTAACACCTCAAATTTTACCATTAGTCCAAAATTTAATTTTTTGATTTGATTTTATTTCCTTTTCTAATTTCTTACTCTTTCCTTCGAAGTAACCAATTTGGAAAACCCATCAATGATAGACACGCCACCACCACAACCTTAAATTTCACTTTTTACAAACTCAAATTCAATTTTTTTGAATTTTCAAACTTTCAAATTGAATCTGAAACCCATATGGTTATTTGAAAATTTGATGATTAGGAAATCTCACAACGATGTATTTCATCTAATCCACTACTGTCATCCCTAAAATTACTATCACCACAACCTCTAACACCATCATCCATGCGGTCGTAAGCACCGCCATCACCATCACCAAGAAACGCATTCACCTCGCCTTATTAAAATAGAAACATAGAATCTCTTTAGCTTCGATTAGTCGGACTTCTTTCTCGAGCGTCTCTCATTTCTTACCTCCTATACACTTTCGGTGTCAAATTACTAAGTAAGGAGAGAATCTAATTTAGGATGGAGCTACTTGAAAGGATGTTGATTGGTGACAATTTCTTTCAATTAAAGGAGAGTTGTGGTAGAAGAAAAGAAAGTTGATAGCCAGGGGAGGGGAATAGAGATTCTCACACGTAACTACGTAACTTCCGGGTTCTATGAGAAGGAGCAAGCAAAGACCAGAGGTTAGAGAAGTTTGGAACCTGTTATGGGAAGGAGTAAAATATTTTAAACCTAGTTATTTGTGGTTACTAACGGGTTTGTTTGTAATATTTATAAGTTAGAACGATTTGATAGTTTTTAAGGTTGCTTGTAGTAGTAGGAAAATTCAAAGAATAAGCGTAGATTTTGGCTTTCTTTTGTAACAAAAGCACAAAAATTCTTCATTTTCTTCATCTTATTGACATTATGACACATTTTCTTAACCCACTTCTCTTAGCTTATTCAGGATAATAGCTAAAGCGCTACATATTTTTTGATAATATCTTGATACTACTAAAATCTATTATTATAGTAACATTTTTTCATTTACTTCTATAATGTCTTTCCAGTAAAACCATATTATTTAAGAATGTAATATCATATTATATTTCAATAGTTTAATTAAGAGAAAATGGGCGACTATTTGTTATTTAGTGAGGAAATATTGAAAGACGACATTGTAACGATAAGGAAAGTTCAAAATTAAATCATGTAAAAAATAAATTAAATTATTTGAATAATCAAGGGACCTAACTAAAATAAATTATTTGTATAATCAAGTCATGGGATCATTTATTTATTGTTTTGTCTTATTTTTATTTGGTGAGAATTATTGTCCATCATTAAATTGTAAAACAAGCTTACTTTTATATAATGAGACCTAATTAACTGGTAGAGTGATTATTATTTTAGTCTATTTTTCTCCATTTGTCATAATGTCGTAACCAAATACTTGGTATTTTCTTGCTTTCTCCTTATTCTTGCCATTTCTCTATTGTAAACAAGCATGCTCGTAAGAGACATGAGATTTACCAAAAACACACCTAAACAATTTTTTTCTTTATCTTTTATTGGCCTTATAATTTCTTACTAACATTTCATTCTTTATGTCATAAATCACACTTTAATAATTCATTAAAGTTTAAACAAAATCTGTTCATTCGATTCCTAAAAATCCACATATCACATTCATAATCCATTTAAAGTCTTTTCACTTCATTAATCAAATGTCGAAAAAAGTAGCACATTATCTTATAATGACTAGTCAATCTACTTTCCAAAATTCATAGAATTCTCACCATATTCATAACTTAGTTAACCATCTTTTCATTGAACTCAAAAGCATTAATTTTTAATTTGTGCAAAATTTTCATTTCCTTTCATACTAAAACATCATTAAATCACACAACATGTTTATACTCTTCTAGTTATTAATAATCATTACAATATGATTTATAAGCCAAGTCATAATTTGGGTAAAATCTTGAATCTCTACCAAATCAAGCTCAATGGATAATTCACATAGTTTAATATTTAGCATATTTTCATATAAATAAATTTCTCTATCAACAATTTCATTCTTTACATCCATTTCACTTCAAATATGATTGTTTCCGTCAATGGGCCAAAATTTACCTCAAATTTTTCCAATTTAAATTGTCTCCTCAATCTTCTTTCATTGTTTGCCATTTAATCCATTTTCAAGAACCCTATTTTCAAGCTCTCAAAAATAATTTTTTAAGTCAATCTCTTTTTTAAAATCAACGTTCTAAATGTTGAATTTAATCAAACCTTTTAACTCCCTCATTTAAGTCAACTAAATTTTACCATGATTAGGAAATCTTACACGCTGATGCAAAAACACCAAACAATTTCACTCAAATGTCCCCTTAAAACCCCAAACCAAATAAAATTTTCCCTCAATCAAACAATTCAGAAAATCATCCAATTTGCTATAAATTACGAGGACAACCTCAACAACGATGTACATCTTGCATCCTAATCACCACAACCTCAAACCATTCATACCATCGTTAACGATATGCAAATCTCAATTCTTTCTCGAGCGTCGCCATTTCTTACCTCCTATACACTTTATAAAATGAGAAGTATAAAATTTATTCTAAGTAAGAGACCTAGGATATCTCAATTAATTAAGGAGAGAGTTTCCCAAAATGGATTGGTGGACAATTTCTTTCAATTAAAGGAGAGTTGTGGTAGAAGAAAAGTTGATAGCGAGGGACGGAATAGAGATTCTCACACGTAACTACTCGGGTTCTATGAAGAGGAGCAAGCAAGTTAAGACCAAAAGAGGTTAGAAGTTTGGAACCATGTTATGGGAAGGAGTAAAATATTTTAAACCTAGTTATTTGTGGTTACTAACAGTGGTTTGTTTGTAATATTTATAAGTTAGAAGCGATGATGATAGTTTTTAAGGTTGCTTGTAGTAGTCGAAAATTCAAAGAAGTAAAGCGTAGATTTTGGCTTTCTTTTTGTAACAAAACGCACAAATTCATCAATTGGTTCTTCATTTTCTTCATCTTAATGACATTATGACACATTTTCTTAACCCACTTCTCTTAGCTTATTCATGGATAATAGCTAAAAACGCTACATATTTTTGCTTAATATCTTGATACTCACTAACAAATCTATTATTATAGTAACATTTTTCATTTACTTCTATAATGTCTTTCTTGAGTAAAACCATATTATTTAAGAATGTAATATCATATTATTTTTTAGTTTCAAATAAATTTTTAGTCTCTCATCGAGTAAGGGTATTTTTGTTATTTTAGAAAATATTGGACGACATTTGTAACGATAATGGTAGGAGGGAAAGCGATAAGAAAGTAAAAATACAAGACGAAATAAATAGAATTCAAAGCGTAGGACCTAACTTTAAAACATGTACAAGTCAAGGGATGAAATTATTATTTGATTATTAATGGAATTAATTAGTCCCTGATAAATTTACTTGTTTGACCTTAATTAATGGTAGATGATTTATTATATTTGAGGCTATTTTTGTCCAAACATTATTTGTTGTCATGGTAAATTTACTTGTTTTGTCCTTAATTAAATGGTGGGTGGTTTATTTGGTGAAGGGTTATTTTTGTCCATCTATTAAATTGTAAGAAACAAGCTTGACTTTTATAGTAAGAGAGATAAGAGAGATTTACTCAAATAACACTATTAGCCTAGAAATCAATTTTTTTTCATCTTATTTATTTGTTTAATTTCTTACTCATTTATTTAATGTCGTATTCCACATAAATCACCACTTTCATGCTTAAAATCGCCCCCACCACTACCAGCATCCCTGCAAATGCCGCCACAACTATCACCACCACCAAGAAACGTGTCCACCTTGCCTTCTTTGAAATGGAAATATAACATATCTTTAGCTTCCGTTAAGTGGAACTACTTTCTTCAAACGACTTTCCTATCGATTCTAACTTAATCTCTTCTCTAACAAAACGTACAGATTTGTCAACTAAGTTCTCTATTTTTCTTTATCTTCTTGACATTATATCACCTTTCCTTAACACGTTTCTCTTAGCTTATTCATACGCAATTACTAAGCACGCTATAGATTTGCTTAATATCTCAATTCTCACCAACCAATGTATTATTATAGTTACAATTTTTCATATACCTCTAATAATGTCATTCCCAACATATGATGTCTCACTTTCGACATGTTTTTTCTATTTGTCCTCTCCCGTCTATGGGAATTAAAAATAGTGATGGAAAATTGTGTACATGAGGATTATTTTGGTCATTTTGCTTGTGGCTCAAAGTGGGATTTGTTATAATTTCATCATTTAGTTTGCCATTTAATATTTAAAATATTTTTTTAATTAAAAAATAATTATTTAAATAATCTAAAATTAGTTATACTTTGTCTGATATTTAAATCCAACGTTAAAAAATGCATTACTCCAAAAAATGAAATTTAAAATTTATTTGTTAGCCCTCACTTTCTTTCGTCAACCCCATCATTTATAGACTCGCCACCACCACCACTAACACCTCAAATTTTACCATTAGTCCAAAATTTAATTTTTTGATTTGATTTTATTTCCTTTTCTAATTTCTTACTCTTTCCTTCGAAGTAACCAATTTGGAAAACTCATCAATGATAGACACGCCACCACCACAACCTTAAATTTCACTTTTTACAAACTCAAATTCAATTTTTTTTTGAATTTTCAAACTTTCAAATTGAATCTGAAACCCATATGGTTATTTGAAAATTTGATGATTAGGAAATCTCACAACGATGTATTTCATCTAATCCACTACTGTCATCCCTAAAATTACTATCACCACAACCTCTAACGCCATCATCCATGCGGTCGTAAGCACCGCCATCACCATCACCAAGAAACGCATTCACCTCGCCTTATTAAAATTGAAACATAGAATCTCTTTAGCTTCTGATTAGTCGGACTTTTTTCTCGAACGTCTCTCATTTCTTACCTCCTATACACTTTCGGTGTCAAATTACTAAGTAAGGAGAGAATCTAATTTAGAATGGAGCTACTTGAAAGGATGTTGATTGGTGACAATTTCTTTCAATTAAAGGAGAGTTGTGGTAGAAGAAAAGGAAGTTGATAGCGAAGGGAGGGGAATAGAGAGATTCTCACACGTAACTACTCCGAGTTCTATGAAGAGGAGCAAGCAAGTTAAGACCAAAAGAGGTTAGAAGTTTGGAACCATGTTATGGGAAGGAGTAAAATATTTTAAACCTAGTTATTTGTGGTTACTAACAGTGGTTTGTTTGTAATATTTATAAGTTAGAAGCAGTATGATAGTTTTTAAGGTTGCTTGTAGTAGTCTGAAAATTCAAAGAAGTAAACTGTAGATTTTGGCTTTCTTTTGTAACAAAACGCACAAATTCATCAATTGGTTCTTCATTTTCTTCATCTTATTGACATTATGACACATTTTCTTAACCCACTTCTCTTAGCTTATTCATGGATAATAGCTAAAGACGCTACATATTTTTGCTTAATATCTTGATACTCACTAACAAATCTATTATTATAGTAACATTTTTTCATTTACTTCTATAATGTCTTTACTGAGTAAAACCATATTATTTAAGAATGTAATATCATATTGTTTTTTAGTTTCAAATAAATTTTTAGTCTCTCCGAGTAAGGGTATTTTGTTATTTTAGAAAATATTGGACGACATTTGTAACGATAATGGTAGGAGGCCGATAAGAAAGTAAAAATACAAGGCGAAATAAATAGAATTCAAAGCTGTAGGACCTAACTTTAAAACATGTACAAGTCAAGGGATGAAATTATTATTTGATTATTAATGGAATTAATTAGTCACGATAAATTTACTTGTTTGACCTTAATTAATGGTAGATGATTTATTATATTTGAGGCTATTTTTGTCTAAACATTATTTGTTGTCATGGTAAATTTACTTGTTTTGTCCTTAATTAAATGGTGGGTGGTTTATTTGGTGAAGGGTTATTTTTGTCCATCTATTAAATTGTAAGAAACAAGCTTGACTTTTATAGTAAGAGAGATAAAAGAGATTTACTCAAATAACACTATTAGCCTAGAAATCAATTTTTTTTAAATCTTATTTCTTTGTTTAATTTCTTACTCATTTATTTAATGTCGTATTCCACATAAATCACCACTTTCATGCTTAAATCGCCCCCACTACTACCGGCATCCTGCAAATGCCGCCACAACTATCACCACCACCAAGAAGCGTGTCCACCTTGCCTTCTTTGAAATGGAAATATAACATATCTTTAGCTTCCGTTAAGTGGAACTACTTTCTTCAAGCGACTTTCCTATCGATTCTAACAATCTCTTCTCTAACAAAAGCGTATAGATTGATTTGTCAACTAAGTTCTCTATTTTCTTTATCTTCTTGACATTATATCATCTTTCCTTAACACGTTTCTCTTAGCTTATTCATACGCAATTACTAAACACGCTATAGATTTGCTTAATATCTCGATTCTCACCAACCAATGTATTATTATAGTTACAATTTTTCATATACCTAATAATGTCATTCCCAACATATGATGTCTCACTTTCGACATGTTTTTCTATTTGTCCTCTCCGTCTATGGGCATTAAAAATAGTGATGGAAAATCGTGTACATGAGGATTATTTTGGTCATTTGCTTGTGGCTCAAAGTGGGATTTGTTATAATTTCATCATTTAGTTTGCCATTTAATATTTAAAATATTTTTTTAATTAAAAATAATTATTTAAATAATCTAAAATTAGTTATACTTTGTCGATATTTAAATCAACGTTAAAAAATGCATTACTCCAAAAATGAAATTTAAAATTTATTTTTTAGCCCTCACTTTCTTTAAATCAACCCCATCATTTATAGACTCACCACCACCACTAACACCTCAAATTTTACCATTAGTCCAAAATTTAATTTTTTGATTTGATTTTATTTCCTTTTCTAATTTCTTACTCTTTCCCGAAGTAACCAATTTGGAAAACCCATCAATGATAGACACGCCACCACCACAACCTTAAATTTCACTTTTTACAAACTCAAATTCAATTTTTTTGAATTTTCAAACTTTCAAATTGAATCGAAACCCATATGGTTATTTGAAAATTTGATGATTAGGAAATCTCACAACGATGTATTTCATCTAATCCCTCTGTCATCCCTAAAATTACTATCACCACAACCTCTAACACCATCATCCATGCGGTTAAGTAGCCATGCCACAATCACCAAGAAACGCATTCACCTCGCCTTATTAAATAGAAACATAGAATCTCTTTAGCTTATGATTTAGTCGGACTTCTTTCTCGAGCGTCTCTCATTTCTTACCTCCTATACACTTTCGGTGTCAAATTACTAAGTAAGGAGAGAATCTAATTTATGATGGAGCTACTTGAAAGGATCTTGATTGGTGACAAATTTTTCAATTAAAGGAGAGTTGTGGTAGAAGAAAGGAAGTTGATAGCCGAGGGGACGGAGGGAATAGAGAGATTCTCACACGTAACTACTCGGGTTCTATGAAGAGGAGCAAGCAAGTTAAGACCAAAAGGGTTAGAAGTTTGGAACCTGTTATGGGAAGGAGTAAAATATTTTAAACCTAGTTATTTGTGGTTACTAACGGTGGTTTGTTTGTAATATTTATAAGTTAGAAGCGATATGATAGTTTTTAAAGGTTGCTTGTAGTAGTCGAAAATTCAAAGAAGTAAGCTGTAGATTTTGGCTTTCTTTTTGTAACAAAACAGCACAAATTCATCAATTGGTTCTTCATTTTCTTCATCTTATTGACATTATGACACATTTTCTTAACCCACTTCTCTTAGCTTATTCATGGATAATAGCTAAAGGCGCTACATATTTTGCTTAATATCTTGATACTCACTAACAAATCTATTATTATAGTAACATTTTTTCATTTACTTCTATAATGTCTTTCTTGAGTAAAACCATATTATTTAAAAATGTAATATCATATTATTTTTAGTTTCAAATAAATTTTAGTCTCTCGTAGTAAGGGTATTTTTGTTATTTTAGAAAATATTGGGCGACATTTGTAACGATAATGGTAGGAGGAAAGCGATAAGAAAGTAAAATACAAGGCGAAATAAATAGAATTCAAGCGTAGGACCTAACTTTAAAACATGTACAAGTCAAGGGATGAAATATTATTTGATTATTAATGGAATTAATTAGTCCACGATAAATTTACTTGTTTGACCTTAATTAATGGTAGATGATTTATTATATTTGAGGCTATTTTGTCCAAACATTATTTGTTGTCATGGTAAATTTACTTGTTTTGTCCTTAATTAAATGGTGGGTGGTTTATTTGGTGAAGGGTTATTTTTGTCCATCTATTAAATTGTAAGAAACAAGCTTGACTTTTATAGTAAGAGAGATAGAGATAGGTTGATTGATGGGGGCTATCACGGTCGGAAATGAATATCGGTCATAAGATATAACGGTTATAAGTTAAAGAGTTACGAGAATAAATAGAGCTTAGTCTATTACCGAGGCTATTATTCGACGGTTGGACCTGACCAGGTCGATCCGTGCAGATTCAACCTCTATGAGTTAGTTACGAATAACCCCTTACAAATAACCCACCTCGGTCAAAGATGTCGATCCGGTCGCAGATTCAAATGACGAGTTGGGTGCCTAACCCTTCCTAACTAATAAATTAGTCTACGAACCCTTATATTATGGTATTTTTGGTTTAACCCTATAACAGAGGAGGCGACTATTAAAATATTTTTGAGTCCGCGATGAGACCGAGCGTATTCCACGCGTTCCGAAAGTTTTGAAACCGCCCAGTTTTTTCAGTAGCGCGGTATGGGTGCGAAACGGGGTTCTCACAATATCGAAAATTCAAATTGACGCATCATGATGCAAAAATTGATGCATCGCGATGGACAAATTGATGTATCATGATGCGAAAATTGATGTGCGTCGCGATGGACAATTTGATGCATCGCGATAGATAAATTGATGCATCACGATGGACAATTTGATGCATCGAGATTCAAATTGGTTTAAATGCATCTCTTCCGCCTTCTTCATCATCCTCTATCATAAGCTTTCTTCTTCCTCCTCCACCCAACCCAAAATACATAATCCATTCTAGCTAGTATCATACTTAATTAATTAGAAAACTAATTTACCTTTCGTTACCGCATCAATTGTGGCAAACAAATACCAGATCGAATTGAAAATATTTGATTTATTTAGATCCTTGCATGCACGTGACTTTTGAAGGAAACAACATAGTATACCAATATTAATAATTCAGTCAATTTTTTTCCCTTCATCGTGTCTGGGATCGTTAATGGGATCATGACAATAATTTAAAACGATTGGGAGTAACATTTTAGGTGCTCTAATCACAAAATTAGTTGGGTTTACTAATATGTTTGCCTAATGCTTATAATAGGATACCGTATTTTTCTCTTGGTAAAAACTTAGAAAAGATAGAGTAAAAGTTTTTAAAAGTATATTATTTCAATTGTATTTTTTTAAATTTTACTGAAAAAGACACTATTGGAGGCGAAAAGACTACGATACCCTTAATGAACTGAACACATGTGCGTAAAAGTATCATTTCATGTATCAATTTTACATCACGAAGCACAAATATAATTCAATTTGTGCATCATGATTTTCTGCATCGCGATGCACAAAATCAAATCCCATTTGTGCATCATGATTTTTTGTATCGCAAATCCAATTTGTGCATCGCGATTCAAATTGATGCATCAAGATTTATATTGGTTTCATCCGCATCTCTTTCGCCTTCCTCCTCCTACTCCTCTCCTCCATTGTAAGTCTTCTTCTCACCTCCACCCCATACAATTCATTCATGTATCAAACTTAGTTAATCAAAAAACTTTTACCTTCGTTGCCATAATAATAGTGACTTTCGAACAATTTAGAAAGAATATATACACTGGAGTTGTAGAAGAAATGGTGGAGGAAGAAACGCTGGAGCTATGAAAGGAGACACATCCGGCCATTTTTGAAACAATTTTATAAAAATGACATGTTTCGGTAAAAAAAAAAAAAAAAACACGGAACCGGAAGGATTAAGAGTTTGAAAAACCTTATTGACCCGAACACTAAGTGCTAGTGGGCCAGAGCGTGAACCATGCCTAACGGAATTAAAAAAAAAAAAAAAAAACGAAATAAGATACGTATGAATCTTTGATCAAGTTATATGAAACATTTGAATACGATCTACTAGCCACGGTGGCTTTATTATTTACTGTATGTAAACATAACAAAGCAGAATCCCAAAATTTGAATTTGTAATTGCGATAATCCTACATAAATTACTTCTATCTAAATCTTTTGAGAAGAACTCAAACAATCTCAAGGTCTCCTAGGATGTCTTGGTAGGTTCAGTTGTCAGTCCAAACCCAAACGGATATAACGGATCATAATGTGTATCCCCAACGTTCATCGGCAGTTGATCAACTGTCTTGAACCAAGTACGAGGAAGTGTTCCGGTAAAACCATAGTCACCAAACAAAACATCTGCCACACCTTGGCCTTCTGTCCCGGGAAGCCAAGCAGCTACAATGGCGTCCATGGAAGAAACGTAAGGTTGAATCACAACAGGCCGGCCAGTGACAAGGACAACAACACATTTCACTGCACCACAGACGTTTGTGATAGTTGTCGGGCCAGGGTCGGCAATAGTCAAATTCAAGCTGTCGCCTAAAGTCTCCGAATACGGGTGCTCTCCCACTACTACAATGGCATAGGAGAAGTTGTTGGATTTCACGTAGTCCGAATCGGGATTTTCGCTGTATATGACTTCAGTTGTTGGATCTACTGTATCGTTTATGGCAGCGAGGATGGTGGTACCTGCACGTTATTTCGAAACGTCAACGAGACATCTCCTCCAGTCAATATATAGAATGCTAACTTAGATGCCACATAATTTTATGCTCATTTTGTAGCTGTATCATTATTAATCACCCTTCAACATTAGCACAATATGATCGTGATCTTAACCACGATCCTAATCACAAGATTTTAAAGGGAAAGGGGAAATGGAAGGGAAGAGAGATTGGAAGAGTAGGAAAGTACCGATGGTGAGATCATTGCCGCTAAGTCCATGCCATGCAATAGTCCACCCTCCACACTGATAACCAAGATTGTCAGCATGGCTTCCTGCAACTAGTATTCTTGATGCTATCTTTGGAAGAGGTAGCAACGGCTGGTCTGAAGATTTACCGTTCTTTAACAGTACCAGTGACTTTCGTACTGCTTCCCTAGCCAATTCTCGATGCTCCTGTTTCATTTAGTTTTTATACGTGATCATGCCAATCATTATTTTCAATTTCACACAAATGTAGCATCTTAAGACCTACTCACCTGACTTCGAGGTACTTAGCCATGCTAAGATCAGCCAGTGGGTTCTCAAAACACCCATCACAAACTTCACCCTCAAAATTCTCTTCAGCATCATCAATGCGGCTCATGGGAATGAAATTATTTTGCACCAGCATGGTTAGACCATCAATGAATTCCTGGTAGTTGTATGCTACCATTATCTGTAATATATTCACAATCCATATATGAAAATATGGTTCGTCACTGACTTGACGGTGAATGAAATGATTCATGTCTCAACACACACACACACTAAAGCTATTACGAACTGACCATGTCAATGCCAGCGTTAATCCCAGTTAGGATGGACCAAGTATAGTTAGCGTGTGGTGGAGTAGTCATCCTATCAATACCCTCCCAATCTGAGATGACAAAACCCTGAAATAATTTGACAAACATTTCAACACTTGATCATAGTGTTCTTCCTTCAATATAAATTAAGAAACATGAGAATTAGAATTTGAAGAAAATTGAGAAAGTGATTTACTCTGAAATTTAGAGTGTTTTTAAGAAAGCCAGTTATAAGTTGATGATTTGAATGCATTTTCACCCATTCCAGCTCGAGTAGGAAACCATAATCGTTGAAACTCCCTGATTATGGAATCATAGTAGGCTGGCATATGGATGCTAAACAATCCAGTACCGTCAATCACAGTATCGTTCTCGTTAATGCCTTTCGTAGTTCCACCATCTCCCACAAAGTGCTTGGCACAAGCGGCAATCTTTTGTCTAAGAAAATCCAAAAAAAGAAAAAGAGAAAAACATCAAAATTGAGGTAGAGACAAACAAGACATATATGAGTACAAGTTCAATCAGAAAATATTCAAAAACCCATAAAAAAATATTCTATTTTATATCGCTGAGCCCTGATTATACTGATGAAGTTTCGCTCTTTATTGAAGACGTATAATAACAAGAAAGTTACACTGACAAAGACTACCCTCCAAAGCATGCTATTCTATGTTCACGTTTCTTAATTTCCTGTATTATACAACCATAATTTCTCATAAGTCGATATGGTTAATGATGATCCTCGTGTTATATATTTAATACTCCATCCCAAGAATATAGTCCGGATTTTATTGGGATGGAGGGAGTATATGGATGAATCGTATACGACCACCAGATAAGGCCTAATATTGGATGTTAACAAGGGAAAACATGTCACTATAGTCAGATTTGACGCCTGGACATTCAAATAGACACCAGAGACTTTTTTTTTCCCTTTTGTTTCTGGCTTTTTCTAGGTGTTCTTTTCTTGAATATTAAGTGGAGTTTATGGTCCAGGCCACGAAGTATATGCCAAACTATTCAGTCCAAAAATGTTGCTTTCGCAAGACATCAATGGCAAACTCATCTATCATCTAGAAGACGTAACGAATAAAAACAGAGAAATGTGACCACCAACCTAAACGTCATATTATACATCAAAGGAAGCCAAGGTTGAGCATTTTTGATAAGCTCAAACATAGGACAGACAATTAACAGTAAAAGATGTCCTATCTCTATCACATTCGTAATGTCTTCTGGCTATGAAAGAGACTGCGTTCAACATATTTTCTAGCATTATGCAACTTAAGGTTGTGGATTGTTCCTTAAACTTCTCGCCGCATGTCCAAATGTATGTACGGAGTATGTGCTGATTAGATGTCTTACACAAATTGTATCCGCACATTTACACTCTCTTTGGTGGAGGGTTTCGAGAGGGAAAGGGAAGTGTCAAGGAAAATCATGATATGCTCGTGCTTTAAAGTTTCTAATCATTTTCCATGGTAATCATAAGCAAGCAAAAAATGTATATACATTGCTATTGAACAGCCTGTAGCCTGTAGGATTGAAATATTTGCCTTTGTGTCCATGGAGCAAGTTAATAATCCAGTCATGTTCTTAACTAGATAAAGGGATGACAAAAAAATTAAATTTGTACTTTCCATGCAATACTTACTGTCCTCCAACAAAGGAAGCCCTTCGAGAATCAGCAGGGATGTCTCCCTGCAGTCCTGGTATGATCTCTGTCATTGCTCGAACCACCTGGGGATCCTCACTATAGCTTTCAAAACAACGTCCCCATCTTGGATCTCTACACACCTGTACATGTACTATTTCAATAAGATCTCGAAATTTACTTAATTTACAGGATTTAGCAGAAATGATCTTCTTAAACATATTATTTACCGCAATGCAAGGTGCAAAAGCATAGTTAATGCCAGTTGCTCTGACTTCAAGAGCAGTTGCAGCTCCAATCTTCTTGACCAGTATAGGATCCCTACTCAACAAAAAAATTCTATCACACAATTGAAAAGATCCTGTAATTGTTCAAATTAATTCCTCCAAGGCAATGACTAATCACACAATTGGCGTAACAAAACTACTTATTACAAGTGTGGTCTTTCTGTAGTGCACCATAGGTATCGAATGGAAAGAATACTAGCCTGGTAGCTCCAGGGTGAGGGAAAATTGTGGCTTTATAAACATTGTTATTGCCATGAAGAGCATCAATGCCATAAATCATTGGTATCCCAAGACGAGACGACAATGAACCATTTTGGAAGTCGTTAACCATGTTGACCCAGGGAGGCCTGGCCGAACACTGCCTCCGCCACTCAATACACTCCCTGCACCAAATCAATCTCTATACATAAGAACATAGCGTACACACACACACTCACACATCACGTATCATTTCAAAAAGTGAGAATTGATTCATTTTGTTACTTCATACCTATACCATACTGCTTCATAACCTCACTGAAGCCACTGATCGATCAATTTGAGTCATTTGGCCAATTTTTCCTCTAAGGTCATCAGACTCATTAGATCCCTGATTCGAACATTTAGCGGCTGCGTAGATCTTTGTATTTCAAGTACTCTGCTCTGCTAGGCAGCCCAGCAGCACATCACCAGAACAGATAAAAATAACACTTCTCGCTATAACCTTATATAACATATCATGAATTATCATCATTGCATCAAATAAAAACTTAACCAACTTTGTTAAAAAAAAAACAAAAGCACATTTAATTAATTAAAATTCAATATCAGCAGAAAATTTGAGGCATAAATCTAAAACCAACCAAATTAAAGAATAGGTTTACTATCATCAACTTACGCGATTGGTTAGTCTGTTGTAGTGATGTAATATCTAACCAATCACATGTAGTGTCAAGTAAAGTCGGGATTAAATGTTGGGATTCTCTAACATTACTCTAAAAAATGCATATAACACACAGATTTCATTAATGCAGATAATTGTTATTTAGAACAACAGCTTGGCAATAATTTAATTCAAGAAGTTGGGGAAAAAGGCGGTCAAGAGATTTTATATAAGACTGGATTCTTTAACCCCGACACCAATCGTGTTATTCATGAAATCATAGTAGGGACTTATAGGAATCTTCAAGAGACCGTGTTTCAAAGTACAAACTCTCATATATAGAATACAGAAATATTATAAATAGATCATAATGACAAACGAATTAAGGATATGCAAGTTAGTTGGCACAGAGACACCAAAATTTATTTGAAATCGCAATGAGGACTTTATATAGTGGTTTATGCACATTAATGCTTTTCCAA
>JABEVN020002181.1:0-22301 GCA_013146195.2 Codonopsis lanceolata
CTCTACTTCTTGCAAATCGTTTTCTCTCGTTGTAGCGATCGTGCAAATTTGTGCATGTGGAGGCAATCTATGAACAAGGATCAAATGGTCAGCATAAGAGTAAGAAAGCATAAGATAAGGGAAAAGATACCAAAGTGCGTAGAAGTTACCTCGCTTTTGCTGGTAGACCGACGCTTCGGTCGTGACATGGCCCAGCCTCCTCGATCTTGGGCTAGACCATCGCGGCATAGCCTCGCTAGATGATTCCTTGCCCACCGGCCCTCCGTGGCTCCCCTGTGGCAGACAGATCGATGCCCCCAACATTAGGGCATCACCAGAAAATTATTTTACAATCACCCGGGCGATGCTGGTGGTGGCGGGCATTTCAAAGCCTGGCTGCCTCCAGGTAGCAGCCTCGTCATGAGTTGGGGAAGTAGCAATAGGGTTAGAGCCTGAACCGCGTTGATGCACGGTCCGAGCAGGGGGAAGAGAAGGACTCTTGTTTCTTTTTCCCGCTACCTTGGCACCCTCGCAATGGGACCTCGAAATCTTGACAATGTGGCCTCGGGTGGCCTTACCAGACGGCCTCGGCCTCTTCTTTGCCGGGGGCCACGACTTTGGGAGCGGCCACCTTTTTAGCCGGGCTTGACACTTTGCCCAAAGCTGGGGCCTTCTTTGCTGGCAGATAGAATTGGACCTTAGGCAAGGCCACGGGCTCGTTAGCCTTTAAATCGGTAGCCCGTTGGTCGGCCTGCTTCTTCCTATTTCTCAACAAGGCCAAGCTCTTCATTCCTGAAATGAAACGAAACACGATCAGTACAATTTCAAAAATGAAATTGATCAAGGCAGAAATTGAAAATGTTCGCAATTAACGGGTAACCATTGTTATCCTCGTGAGCTGGCCAACAGTCCGCACCAAGGCCAAGCCGCTGGCATTCTACGCATTCGCATTTGAACATTTGCCCGTGGCAATCACCCCAGTAGGGATGGGGCCTCTCGGGCTCGTGGATCATAAGAGGTTCTACATCAGGCATTTCGGCTCGGGTCACACCGGCCAGGCACAAGTTACGTGGATTGCATGCTCTTTCTAGTCGAGCAAAAATCTCTGGCTGACCCGCTTTTCATTTTCTTCAATCACCCCGATGGCAGCCTTCAAAGCCGATAAGCGAGCAATCTCGCCCGAGCTAAAGTCCTGTTTGGAGACTTTGGGGATTTTTATTTCACTACTCGTTGTGGGCACGAATGGCAATCCAATCTTGAACTCAATGAAGAGGACCCTTCGGTCCCAGGCCCCAATCTTCCCGGGAACATCGGTCAAAAGCCTCAAGAAGTTGGAGTTGAACCTAACCCTAATCTGACCGCCTGTGCTCAGGGCAAACATGAAGAGCTTGGAGTAGGAACATGTCTGGCTCAAAGCCCAGCAGACGGCAGGCCACTGTGAAGGCCGTGATCGCCCGAACAGTGTTCAGCATCAAATCACAAGGTACGGCCTTGGTCTCGAGCAGGAAATCCATCAAGAAAGGCTCCATCAGAAGGCGCAGTCCGACACGAAAGAAATCGACAAAAAACAGAAGCTCATTCCCTTGCTCGCGAGACAACTCCACACCGGTCAGCACGTCCATCTTGCTCACCCTATAATAGGCGGAGTCGATACTAAGGGATGTGAGCCATGCCGTCACCTTGTCCGCCGTGTCCAACGAGGCCCAGTGAGCGGCGTACCGACTTTTATTGGCATTAACGTACCAGTCGGGCTCATCATCGTCTTCATCCATAGCCTCCTCATGCGTGACCTCCACTTGAGCATGACCAGTTTTCTTCATGCGGCAGGCAAGGGGCATATCATCCATCCATCCCCTCTTACTCTGAGGCATCTCCAGCAGACTTTCCTTGCTCGGGCCGCACCTCCCCGACCACGCCTTCGGCCATGTCGACCTGCTGTTCAGGGCCTTGCCCGCTGGAGGAGTCAATAAGGTCAACTACAAAGGTAGCCATGCGCCCAGGAATGGTCTTTCTGGCCACAGACTCTTCCTCTTCTTCTCGCACGAAATCTATAGCGGGAGTCTTCTCGCTGCTAAGTAAGTCGTTTCGTCTGCTGTAGCTAAAGGTTTCACGATCATTATCCGAAACATCAGACATCTACAAAAGAGATCGAGGAAACATAGTCAAAATTCTGCCTGCGCAGCCAGCAAAGCAAGAGGGAAAATTCCTAAGTCTAGGTACACCAAGGAGCCATGCCCGTCTAGCGAGCAAGACCACTTGGTCTTTTCCTTGATCTCTATCTAAGGGTCTGTAAGGGTAAAACATGCCATGCCTATTTTTACTTGTTTCCCCTTTCATGGTCAAAACTTCATATTTGTTAAGTTTGTGGTAATTTAGGATTTAATATCTTTTATTAGATTTAGTTGTGTTATATTTGGAATCACAATCTTTTATTAGATTATGGTTCATCATTTTTGGAAACAAAATCTTGTTATAAATCCTACTCAATCCGTGAACCTTGACTCCTTTGTTATTTGGTAATAAATTCCATGGATTTGGCAAGTTGTTAGTATTTCCTTAATACTAATCCTTTTCCTTGTAGTAGTTGGATTTTTCCGTGTGTATGTAGGTCTCCACAATGCTATATATAGAGGAGTTATGATACGGGTTTGGGCAGAGCTTGAGAGAGAGAATAAAAGCCATAAAGTTGTGAGCAGAATAAAGGAGTTCAGAAGCTATTATTCAGTCCAGAAGTGAAGCACATTGTCTGAAGTTGTTGATGTTATAACATCGGCAGTAACATTGAAGTTCTAGAATCTGTTTGTGTCTTCCTGTTTCAGTTTTAGGAAGCTGTTTTATTTCTTCCCACGTTTTTGTCTACTTTGTTTTTTGTGGGGTTTTTGTTCTCCAAGACTTGTTGTCTTGTGAGAATATTTTTGTGAGTGATTTCACAATTGTTTTTGTAAAACGATTATTATTTTTAGTGAAATCTTTGTGGCCTTGAGGCTAGGTCTACAAGTACAATCTTGTAGATTGATTTGGTAATCTTTTGAATTCAGTTCTTTGTCTGATTAAGTCTTCCGCTGCTTTGTTCATCTTTGACCATTGTGATTCCCATTGTAGCTACATTCACAGCTACATTGGAAATTGCATTGGTTTCTCTTGAGAATCCTAGCTATTGTGTTCTTTCAATTGGTATCAGAGCCTTCTCTTGATATCACTAAGAGTTGATTCTGGTCATAGCCGTGATGGATTCTCAATATGAGAATGTCGTTCGTCCTCCTACTCTAACTAATGCAAACTATTCTATTTGGAAAGTCAAGATGCGCATCTTCATCAAATCAATTGATGAAAGAGCGTGGCTTGCTGTCCTGAATGGATGGAGTCCTCCTAAAACTACTGATTCTGATGGTGATGTCAAGATCACCAAAGAATCTGAATGGTCTAATGAAGATAGGAATACTGCATCTTTTAATTCAAAAGCTTTGTCTGCTATATATAAAGCTTTAGATGCTAACACTTTTAGGGTGATTGCCAACTATGAATCTGCTAAAGATGTTTGGGAGGCCCTTCAGACCTTGTGTGAAGGACCTGCCAGTGTTCGCACCTCTAAGTTAAGATTGCTCACCACACAATTTGAAAATACCAGAATGAATGAGTCTGAAGATATTATGTCTTATTATGGTAGACTTCTTGACATGTCAAATTCTGCTCTTGCTTTAGGAGATCCCATCACTAATGAACGTCTTGTTAGCAAGATGATGAGAACTTTGCCTGAAAGGTTTAATGTCAAAATATGTGCTATTGAGGAAGCACATGATATTAACAAGATGCGTTTTGAACGATTGGCTGGTATCCTTCAAAACTTTGAATTGAACCTAAATGATCAAATCAAACAAAAAGGTAAATGGGCGTCATCTTCTACACCTATTGTGAAAAATATTGATATGCCTGCTCCTATTGATATCTCATCTGACTTACTTGAAATTCAAAAAGATATTGATGAGTCTGATTTTGGAGAAGAATCTATAGCTCTTTTGACTACCAAATTTAGAAATTTTTTCAAAGCTAAGAGTCAAAATAGAACTCCATCATCAAACTCCAAAAACAATTTTAAACCTGATTCTGGAAAATTTGCTCCCAAGGAAAATTCTTTTCAAACTCCAGAAAAGCCTTTCACAAACCCCTTTGCTTCAAAGTCTTCTTACAATGGTAAGAACATTGATTCAATTCAATGTAGAGAGTGTCAAGGGTATGGTTTAAACGAAGTCATTTTTTATATTCTGTTCAGTACGGTTTAAACGATGCCATTTTCTATATTCGGTTCAGTACGGTTTAAACGCCGTCATTTTCTATATTCGGTTCAATACAGTTTATTTCAGTGGAAAAATGTATGCATCGAATCGAAATTCGAAACCGAGAAATCAGTTTTATTAAATATGTAACAATCAAACAACCTTTGTCCTTGGCTTGTCGTCTCTTAGTCTCCCTTTCAAATGAACATATCAAGCAGGCATCACCGCAGCAGCCGTCACCCATGCGCTCTCTCTCCCGCACAGACTCAGACATCATCGCCAGTACTCGCCTCATTACTCACTAGCTAGCCACCTGTCACCGCTGGTCTGTTGTTCTTTCTCTCTCTACCTCACCGTCTCTCTCTCACCTTTACCTGAGTCACAACATCCTCTCTCTCTCATCCTCACCAGCTCTCCCCCACGCCATCGACAGTCTCTCAGATTAGCCACAGTAAGCTCTCTTTGTCTCCACTCTCCATTCTATCTCCATTTCTTCCGACCCTGAGTTCTTATCCAATTCGCAGACAAGGCATGCTCATTATGGACACTCCATGACTCGTTTGAGAATAATCAATTAATGGATTGATAATATATGATAAAATATATGATCAATGTGTTCATGTGATTATTTTTCAGGGTGAAATGAATTCATGTCTTCATACTAGTAGCTTGAATGAAGTGAATTGTTCTTGCCTTGCTCTTGGAAGATATGCTTGGATCTACACAAGATCATGTGATGAAGACAATAGTAAAGAGACAATTTTAACATGACAATAGTTTCTTACATATTCACTTGTTTAGAAGCATTTAAACATAAATCTTATGTCAGACATCTATTAGTATAAGATTATGGTTTTGTAGAAAACAAGAAAAAAGTCAACCAACATGCAAAAGCATACGATCCAACCCCGTGTACGCTAAGAGCTTGAGCTGAGTAAACGTTTTGCTACGCAACTAAAATGCTAAATTAGAAAGAGACAAAATTGTGGCTACCGAACACATCAGATTCCTCCTATTTAAAGGAAATACTTCTAACACTACTTGGCACAAAAAAGCAGTACAGCTTGCTCAAGTTAAGTACAGTCATCTTACTAAAATGGCATTTTCCGCAGCTAGTTCACTTGTATTCATATCTACGTTGTTACTAATTCTAGTTGTGGGCTCTAATGTCGGAGGAATTTCAATCTATTCGGGCCTGAATGGGAACGGGGGTACCTTAGCCGAGACTTGTGCCACGGGGAACTATAAGTTTGTAAACATAGCTTTCCTAGTCACTTTTGGTAATGATCAAACTCCTACAATCAACCTAGCTGGTCATTGTGATCCATCCATCAACGAGTGCACCAAACTAAGCCCCGACATAAAATCATGTCAATCAAAAGGAGTCAAGGTTATGCTTTCTATAGGAGGAGCAACTGGGAGCTACTACCTTACTTCTGCTGAGGACGCTAGACAAGTTGCGACCTATCTCTGGAACAACTTCTTGGGAGGATCATCATCCTCTGGATGATGCTGTTTTGGATGGGATCGACTATGGATGATGCTGTTTTGGATGGGATCGACTTTGATATCGAAGGAGGAACTACCGAACACTGGGATGACCTAGCTAGGTCATTTTCTGCATATAGCAAGCTCAGCAAGAAGGTATACTTGACAGCAGCACCCCAGTGTCCATTTCTTGATGCCTATATTGGAGATGCCCTCAAGAAAGGTCTTTTCGACTATGTTTAGGTACAATTTTACAATAACCCTCATTGCCAATACTCTGGAGCTATTATTAAGCTCGAAGATGCTTGGAAGCAGTGGACTTCAGATATCCCAGCCACCAAGATTTTCTTAGGTCTACCTGCAGCACCCGATGCTGATGCAACATGAAATGGCTTCATTCCTGTATCTAATCTCACTTCCACGGTCCTTCCAGCCATAAAGGGCTCCTCCAAGTGATATGATATTGACAAGCCATAAAAGTGTTTCTAAGATTTCGTGGATCTATTTGTTAAGTTTGACAACTTGTAGGCAAGTTTGGAAGCTTGGAAAACTGTTTGGATACTTCAGGGGGTCAAAGTGACAAGTCAGCAAATTCGGAGAAGCTGTGAAGCTTGCGGCCGCAAGGGGTCCACAGCATTGCGACCGCAAGGTCTCCAGAAAAGGCAGCCGTTTTTGTTTATTTTCCTGTTTTAATGTTTGGGTATTTTTAGTTTCCTTTTTATTTAGTGTTTCCTTTTATTTAGGTTTCTTGTTCCTAAAGTTTAGGGTTTAAGAGTTTCCTTTTATTTAGTTTTCTTGTCCTACAAGAATTAGGATTTATTTTGTAAGCCTATAAAAAGGCATTCTTAAACATTGTTTTGTGGCAGAGAGAGAATTTTGATTAATAAAAGTTGAGTTGATTTTCTGGTTAGAAAATTGTTTCTTTGAGTGTCCTGGATTGGAAGCTCGGATTATAAACATCGTGGATTCGTTGTTTATAATTGAATTCGACTTATCAGTTGGAGAGTCATCCCAATTGTGACGTCATTCACAATTCCAAGGTTCGCGTCATCTCGAAGGCGTTGGGTCGCGGAGTCATTCATCCTAATACCTTTCTAGGAGATCTTTGGGTCCGTTCCATTATCACCAAGTATGGTGGTGTGATGCTGTGGTCTAAGTTCTACGATGATCAAAGCGGATATAGTTTTTCCATCAAGACCGATGTTTAATATCACACAAGTCCAAAACGCTACTCCTCGGTTGTTATACACGTTTCTTGTACATGGATTTTTACAGCTTTCATATACAGTCTTTACTTGTACTACTGTCACATAATCTAATCTAATCTAATCTAACTCTAACTATCTATAAAAGTCTAGGTTGTCTCTTAGAACTTAATGTATGGACAAACTTACCCCTTAACTTAATAAATCACTCACCATTAATTAAGGCTAAAATAGTAAATTTGTCATAGACTAATTAATTCCATGAATAATTAAATAATAATTTGATCCATTAACTTGTATCTAATTTAAAGTTAGGTCCTACATTTTTTAATTCTATTAATTTCGTCTTGTATTTTGATTTTCATATCAGTTTCCCCCACCTACTATGATCGTTACAAATGTCGCACAATATTTTCTGAAATGACAAAAATACCCTTACTCAGTTGAGACACTAAAACTTTAAATTCAAAACTAAAAAATAATATGGTTTAGCTTTCTTAAATATGTTCGGGAAATACATTATTAGATTTATATGAAAAATTGTATCTATAATAATAGAATTTTCGGCGAGTATAGAGATATTAAGCAAATTTGTAGCATGTTTAGTTATTTACTCATGAATAAAATAAGAGAAATGAGTTAAGAAAATGTGTCATAATGTCAAGAAGATGAAAAAAAATGAAGAACCATGTGATAAATTTGTGCCCTTTGTTAAGGACAATACAGATAAATTTACCAAGTTAAACAATAATGATTGGAAAAAAGTAATCATAATAAATATAATAAATCACTTGTCATGAATTAAGGCCAAAAGAGTAAATTTGTTACATGCTAATTAATTTTATGAATAATTAAATAATAATTTGATCATCCCTTGACTTGTACGTATTTTAAAGTTAGATCTTACATTTTTTAATTCTATTCATTTCGTCTTATATTTTGATTTTCTTATTAGTTTCCCCCTCCTACTATTATCGTTACAAATGTCGCTCAATATTTTTTAAAATGACAAAAACATCATTACTCAGTCGAGACAGTAAAAATTTATTCGAAACTAAAAAATAATATGGTTTTACTTTCTTAAATATGTTCGGGAAAGACATTATTAGATTTATATGAAAAATCGTATCTATAATAATAGAATTATTGGTGGTATCGAGATATTAAGCAAATTTGTAGCATGTTTAGTTATTACCCATGAATAAAATAAGAGAAACGAGTTAAGAAAATGTGTCATAATGTCAAGAAGATAAAAACAAATGAAGAACCATTTGATGAATTTGTGTCTTTTGTTCGGACAATACACATAAATTTAACATGACAAACAATAATGATTGGAAAAAAGTAACCAAATTAAATATAATAAATCGTTTGTCATGAATTAACGCCAAAAGAGTAAATTTGTTATAAGCTAATTAATTTCATGAATAATTAAATAATAATTTGATCCCTTAACTTGTACCTATTTTAAAGTTATGTCCTACATTTTTTAATTATATTCATTTCGCCTTGTATTTTTATTTTCTTATTAGTTTCCCCCACCTACCATTATCGTTACAAATGTCGCCCAATATTTTCTAAAATAACGAAAATACCCTTACTCAGTCGAGACACTAAAACTTTATTCGAAACTAAAAAATAATATGGTTTTACTTTCTTAAATATGATCTGGAATGATATTATTAGATTTATATGAAAAATTGTATCTATAATAATAGAATTGTTGGTGAGTATCGAGATATTAAGCAAATTTGTAGCATGTTTACTTATTACCCATGAATAAAATAAGATAAATGAATTAAGAAAATACGTCATAATGTCAAGAAGATGAAAAAAAAAATTGAAAAACAATTTGATGAATCTGTGCGTTTTGTTAGAAAAAAAAACTAAAATCTACAGTTAATTTACTTCTTTGAATTTTCAGACTACTACTAGCAGCCTTAAAAACTATCATACTATTCCCAAACTTGTAGACATTACAAACAAAACCAATTGTAGTAATCACAAATAACTTGGTTCAAATATTTTACTTCTCTTCATAATTGTGTTCCAAATCTCAAACATCTTTTGCTCTTAACTTGCTTGCTCCTCTTTATAGGACCCGATGTAGTTACATATAGGAATCTATCTATTCCCTTCCCTTAGCTATCGACTTTCTTTTCTTTTACCGCAACTCTCATTTTATTGGAAGATACTGCCACCAACCAACATCCTTTCAAGTAGTATATCCTAAAATTAATTAGATTATCTCCTTGCTTAGTAATTTGATACCGAAAGTGGATAGGAACTAAGAAATGTGTGATGTTCTAAGAAAAAAGTCTGACTAATCGAAAGCTAAAAAGATTATATGTCTCCATTTGAACAAGGCGATGTGAATGCATTTCTTGGTGGTGGTGATAGTAATACTGACGACTGTAGGGATAGTGGTGTTAGGGACGATGGTGGTGGCAATTGTAGGGATGACATTGGTGGTTTAGATGAAATACAACATTGTGAGATTTACAAATCATTATATTTTCAAATATCCACATGGGTTTTGGCTTCAATTTGAATATTTAAAAATTCAAAAAATTGAATTTGAGTTTGTAAAAAGTGAAATTCAAAGTTGTGTGGTGATGTGTCTATAAATGATGAGTTTTGCAAATTAGTTATTTTGAAGGAAGGAGTAAATAATTAAAAAGGAATCAAATCAAATAAAAATTTAACTTTTTGAGAGAAAAATGATTAATTTTGCCACTATACTTTGATTAATTGTTACATTTTGTCATTGTACTATATTTCGAGCGAAATTGTCATTATACTTTTAAAGATATATGCAATTTCGTCACTATCTCTAACTGTCATCCAATTTTAATGGTGACTTAACGGAAGCTAAATATATTTTATTTTTCCGTTTTAGCAAAGTAAGGTGAACGTGTTTTTTTGTGGTGGTGACTGGTGATGGCGGTGGCAACGATTGCAGGGATGCTGGTGGTGGTGGTTAGGACTTATGAGTGGTGTTTGAGATGATTATAAGCATGACAATGGTGGTTTAGGTGGAATATGACATTGTTAGATTTCAAAATCATCAATTTTTCAAATCTTCATATGGGTTTGAGTTTCAATCTTCAAATTTGAAATTTCAAAAAAATTAATTTGTATTTGTAAATAGTGAAATTTAAGGTTGTGGTGGGTCTATAAATGACGAGTTTTGCATATATGTTAATTTGAACGAATGAGTGAAGAATTAGATAAAAAAAATCAAATCAAATCAAAAATTGATTTTTGGGATAATGGTGTTATTTGAGGTGATAATTGTGGTGGGTCTATGAATGATGAGGTTGATGGAAGAAAACTAATGATAACAAAATAAATTAAATTAATCATAAATTTCATTTTTGAGAGTAATGCAATTTTTTTATTTTTTTATTTAAATATTAGAAAAATTATAATAACAACGTTGCTAGCCTTGCAACTAATTTTATAATTTTCCTTACAATTAAGCCTTGAAAAAGAATAAAAATGTCTTTGTCCAAAACAACTTTGCAGTTCTTTAAAACTTAGTTGTAAGGAAAGTAATATAATTAGTTGTAAGAATAACATTTTCCTTATAATTATGCCAAATTACAATTCCCCTCAAAAGTATCCACCAAATCACATTGTGCACCCCAACCCTAAGGTTTGTCCCATAATAGTATCTGTCGTTATTTTTTTTCTTCCTATTTTTCATCCTAACCATAGCTGTTAGAAAAGTCACGTTAATTTGACATTTCCTTGTGGGTGTTAACTCAAGGAAAATATTAGGAATTTGATGTAAACTTTGGGGTGCTAAATGTATTTTAGCCTAATAAAATTAAGAAATAAAATATAATTTTCTAAAAAAATTATATAAATGTATGTAAAGTTAAAATGTTAAAAAAAAATGGAGTGAGGGTCCACCATTCCTTTTTTTCCTGCTGAAAGAAAATCTAAAGAAAAGATCCACCATGTTTTCCGGTCTTCAGTTGTCCCAAAAACAAAAATTAACCCAGAACCCGATCTGGGTTTTGTCCACTCCCTCCAAATTTCTCTATTAAATTTCTCTCTCTTAACCCAGAAGATAGATACGCATTTGATTTCATTATCAATTTTTGTTATCTTGATGATAAAAACAAAGTATGCAAACAAAAGATATGAAAAACTTTTACCCATAAATACCCGTCCCATCTCCAATTTCTTGTATGAAATTGGATCCACTCACGTTCTCCGATGAAACCCAACCACGACTGAAATCAATCAATTTCTCATCCCCCCTTTCATCCTCTTACATGACTTAACTTAACTTAACTTAACTTTTTCTCTCATAATTCTTTAAATAATTCAACCCGACCACCATGACAGTTGCTCTGAGGTTGAAATCATTTAGAACCATAGCTTCTTCAACATTCTCTCAATTTCGATACTTCGTTTTAAGCCATATGCAAGCCGGTCGTATACCTAATTTTCTCCAGCAAAATTGAAGAGTATTTCAATAAAACCTCTTACCATTTCTCTTAATTTATGTTCGTCTCTCTTTCAGATGAATTCAACGATATGTGTTATTGGGTTTCTGTTAATCCCATGTTTTTATAAAGGTTTTTAGTAAGTATACTCTATAGCCTCTGATTGCTACTTCAGGCGCGACTTTTGCAGGGGACAGAATGAGGGAGATCGAAGATGAAATTTGGCTAAAATCGAAAGAGGTAAGCGCCAGAGCTGTGATAGGAGTGACTGGAGTGGGAAGGGTTTAGGTTGGAGATGGCGGCTTCTATATATGGTGGGGTTGGAGATGGCGGCTATTACAATGGAGCCGAAGATGAGAGAATGAGAGGAAGTGAGTTTAGAGTTTTTTCCTTTTAATACATTTACTCTTTAACCAGATAAGAGAAATGTAATTTTTGCCCCGCACGGGGAAGATCACGTGCTATTTTAAGGGAATTTTCTAACGTCCATCAAAGGTAGGGTGGAAAATGGAAAAAATGTAGCATCACATACGATTATGAGACAAACCTTAGGTTAAGGTGCACTATGTGATTTGGTGGATACTTTCCGGGGGAGATTGTAAATTGGTCATATAATTATTTTTGGATTATTGAAACAATTATTTATTATTTTTATTTAAAAACATATGTTAAATACTAAATGGGTAACTAAATATTAAAGTTATAACCAAATCTCATTTGCACCCCAAGAAAAATGATCAAAATAATCTTCATGTGACATGCACATACAATTTTCTGTTACTATTTTCAACACCCATAGATGGAAGGGGGCAAAGTGGGACAAATAGAAAAATAAGGTATGGAAGTGAGACACTTCGTAGGTTGGGGTGCAATGTGAGATTTATTGTGTAATTTTGAGAGCTAATCATATTTTGGCCCCATCAAACATAGTCAAAAATACAAATTTCCCCTTAAGTATCCACCAAATCCACTTTGGTCCTCAACGTAATTTTGTACCATTTTCATATTACATGTCAAATTTGGTGATGATGATGTCATGTCTGGTAATCATAGTGATAGACACAGTAGCGAATAATGTTTAAGATCGATAATTTGGTCCAATCAAACTATAAACAATATCAACGGTGCCGATGAGAAATTTATTAGAGTTGAAGCTAGGGATGATGAAGAAGGATTTAACCATGAAGTGCCTCATCTTTGTCGTATACATTTGTGATTGGTTCAAATATGTGTTTTAAAATTCGTGGTGTATGCTTGTGTATTGTGTGTTGTATGAGAGAGAAAGGGAGAAATGTCAGGGGGTTGTGACAGTTTTAATTTTTTGTGGGTTCTTATTCGTGGTGGCCTTGACACATGATTGTGATTATTTGATCTTCAGTTATATTTCTCTGATATCTGATATGATTCCGCTCTATTTTTATTTATTTTTCAATATAAAATTTTGAATAAAAGATTCATACACTCTTGAGTTTTATCTCAATTAAAATTTACATAAGAGGTCATTGATGGAGAAGAAGCAGAGAAAGAGTTGTTGGAGAAGAAGAAAAAGAAGTTTCTCTTTGGGTAATAAAAGCAGAGAAAGCGTTGCTAGAAAATAACCAAAATGCTCTACACGTGAAATATTATGTGCACCTTAATATCATATTGGTAACCTTCGTAGTGGCTAGGTGGTAAACTAGAAAAAAGTTATAAAATGATATTAAAATGACACAAAACTTAGGTTGTGTGTGGCAAAGTGGGACTTCATAGATACTTTGGTGGAATTTTGTATTTTTTTAGTGCAACTATATACTTTGGGGTTGAGAGTTTGATTCTCCAACACAATTTTATTTTTAAAAGAGTCATAAATTCCAGAAACGACATAAGCAAAATCTCCAACAACAATGTGCTTATCTAAGATAGTAAGTTTGAATTGTTTTTAATTTACACACTGATAAAAATGAATGAATTCATGTTTGGTATTAAAAAAGATTTAAAAATAACCAACAAAAAAGACAAATTTGTAGGATACGTTGCTATACAATGACTAAAAACATACATTATAAATGACCAAAAAACAAAATTATCAGAAATGTTAAACACACAACAACATAATTTATAAGTCTAAAAAACTGTAAAGATTAAAACACACAAAAATCTAATAATTAAAAGTCAACAAAAAAATGAAGGAACTAACAAATCATTTTTTAAAAATCATTAACACCACGTGCAACGCATGTTAAAACCTTACTAGTTAGCATATAAATATTCACTTCTTGTTCTCCTTTGGTTGTAATCACTATTTCCTCTCTTTTGTCGTCAGTATCTATGTATTCGAAATAGAAATATTCACTAATAACTTTGAGGGTATGTTTGGTTACACCAATTCTATCATTTGGAAGTTGGAATTGCAGCATATAATTTCAATTCTGTTGTTTGGATACTAAAATGAAGGATATAATTGGAATTGAATTATAATTCTACTTGCCCAATTCCATAAAATCAATACCATTCCATGCTAAATGTAAAAAAATTACAAAACCAATTCTAAACCATCAGGAAAAAAAATAGGTCGCTCGTTTTCGATTCCCTCTCCATCTTCCGCAACCCCCCTTGAAACCAAATTGAAGAGGCGGAGTAGAATGGAGGCACTATAGCCTCTAGCGCCACTCAAAGAGTAATATGTTATCTTGGTATGGAAGCCCTTTTTGTCTTTTCCCATGAAAAAAGAAAACATTAACTTTGTCTAAAGTTTTGGTCTTTTCAAATTAACATATTTCTGAATGGCAAAAACTTAGAGAATACGATTTTACGGATATTTTTTTATAAAATGAATTCTTTTTTCCCGACCCCAACCCACTATATGCTGCTGAGTTGAACGGTGAGCGAGTATAACTTTATCTTACGAATTAAGATCCATAAAACCTTTTGATAGGAGATCTACTCCGAATACTCCTTCTGTTCCAAGCGAGTCCACTTTCAAAAATTATGACAAACTTCAATGACATTAATACATTCCTTTATTATTAGATTTTTCAAAAGAAGACTTTTTGGGTGTAACAGACAAAGTGGTTTTTATCATTTTAATGATTTATGTGTCATTTTATTGGATAGTCGTAATGTCTTTCTTGTTAATTCTTGCCAGAGGTGGTTTTTTGTAGGACGGTCTTACAGATCCTTATCCGTAAGACGGATCTACTCAGGTTTAATGAGGCAAAATTCAGAAATTTCAATGCAACCCCTTAGTTTTTGAAAATTACAGTGTCACCCCTTATGTTTATATATGCAGAGTGTCACTTTTTACTATTAACAGTGTCACTTTATAGCATAAAATGTGTCACTTTTGGCCTTAGAAGTATCACTTTGCATATTTAATGAAAATTATAATTTTTCCCTAAAAAAATGTTACTTTTTGGGCTTAAATGTGTCACTTTTAGTCTTAAATGTGTTACTTTCACTTTGAAACGTCTCTCTCTTTTTTTATAAATAAAAATCATTACGTTTGACATTAAAGTGTTACTTTATAACATAAAAAATGTCACTTTTTAGAATTAAATGTGTTACTTTTGACCGTACAAATGTCATTTTACCTTATAAATAAAAATCGTCGTTATTGAACTTAAAAGTGTCACGTTTTAGCATTGAAAATGTCACGTTTTAGTATTAAATGTGTCACTTTTGACAGTCAACGTTAGTTTTAAAGTGACATTTTTTAGTATTAAACGTGTCACTTTTTAGTATTAAGAGTGTCACTTTTTAGTATTAAATGTCAATTTTTAGTATTAAGAGTGTCACTTTTTAGTATTAAATGTGTCACTTTTTAGTATTAAGAGTGTTATTTTTTAGGATTAAGAGTGTTACTTTGTATTTTAATGAGAATTATAATAAATTTCTCTTTATAGTGTCACTTTTAACATTAAAATGTGTCACTTTTGTGTTTTCAATGTGTCACGTTTGGCTTTAAATGTGTCATTTAGCATTTCGTTAAAGTCTGTTAGGATCCGTCAAGTATCCCAAGGCAATTGATACTAACGGATGACTAACGAAGCTGACAAAGGATTAAACTGTAAGACGTGTGAAACGTAAAAATTTCGGCAAGAAACATTGAAAGTGCAGGGGCAACGGAGCAAATAGAGGAACTTCTCATTAAAACCAAATAATGTGGTTGGTTTAACTTTCACGGAGTCGGGTACCCAGTTATTATAACTTTCATTAAAATGTTTAGTTATTAATCCGCGAATTACTAAATGGGCAGGCTGTTTCATGACTGCAAATAATCCAGATAATAATACTGGTTTAGTTTGTTATCTGGCTAAAGTTGAATACAATAACGAGATAATTGCAAAAAAAACCCTGACATATTTTGTGTTTTGCAAAATTAACCTCGTGTATTGATTTTCACCAAATTGAACCTCCACCTATTTTCATTTTTGCAATTCAAACCTTCCGTCAAAGTGGTGTTAATTTTGTTAACGGGATGCTGAGTTGGTTGTCATGTTGGCAGCTGACGTGGACACTGCAGCATCCAACCGATATTTCATGCTTTTTCCATTGCAAATTAAACCATGTACATTTGTTTGTCTTGCAAAAAGAACCTTGGTCAAACCGTAGTTTATTTCCCGCCATTTCTATTGCAAATTAAACCTTATACATTTTTTTCTTTTTGCAAGATGAACCTTGGTCGAATTACTTATTAGCTCCCGCCTTTTTTATTGCAAAGTAAACCTTGTATATATATATTTTTTGCAACATAGACCTTGACAGGAAACCAGATTTTGGCTATATATATACTCAATTCAAAAGTAAATACTAAAAATTTACACCGGAAACTACACATTAAACAAATATAAATAATCATATTGTTTTTTCTTAAATTGTACACCGGATCAACTAGAACGATTATTTAGGGACGTAGGGAATATATAATTTTGCTCTGAAATTGACTTTCCTAAATAACATGGCTATTGATATCTAAAAAAAATTTATATAGTGGTCCTTCAACTCAATTTTGAGCATCATGTTAGTCCCTCTTACGTTATTTTTAAAAGCAACGTTAATTTTTTTGTAAAACAACAATATTACCCGCACTTGTTGAGCTAAGTATGATATCTACTTTGCCAAAAATAAGCTAAGAATAGTTTTTTTTTTTTCAAAAATAATAATCTAAAACACTAACTTTTAATAAAGGCAAACCCAAGTTACCCAACAGCAAAATATAACAAAAGATATAAGTATAACTATGGTTTACCGTTGATTCAATCCCAAAATAGCAAACATAAATAAATGTGCACGCCCACTGCAATATCCATCGACGCTACCTCCATAGCCACGTCCACCGCCACAACAGCTTCTACCATTGAACACTTGAACCCCACAATGGCCTTAGGCCGACCATCACATCTGGACTCGAACTTGGCACTCCATTTGAAGACGGAATTGAAATCGTGAACGTTAATACCCTAGTGGGGGAGAAGACAGAAGAACAACGACCGAATCGCTTTGAATTTGATCAAGAAATAGGTGACGGAGCGGAAGTAATCACTGTAAAAAGATGAAATCATTGGGGGTGGGGGCTTAGGGCCAACGATTTGGCGGAAAATCTAAAGGGGTTTGGCAATTATGTTGTTTGCGAAGAACCTGAGCAATTTTGTTGAAAGGATTTTCGATGGTGTTTTGGGGAAAGGGGTTAGGCGGAAGTTGAAGGAGGCGGCGAGGGACGGAGAAGGAAACAGTGGCATGAAAGATGAGGGAGGAGAAACTTGGGGAGACAAGGGAGTAGGAGCAGAGGCATTTGAGATTGCACATCAGTTGAAGATGAGGACTAGGATTTCGTCTGATAAGTGATTCAAAGATACACTGCTAGCTGCTGCTTCTTCTTCTTCTCCCTTTACAACATCAATGGCGGCTACAGATTTGTCAGAACCCTTGCTGTGGATGTTCATTTTATCACTCAAATTAATTGGGTTCATCAAAATTGAGCCTTCCATGTCTTAATCTTCTACTTGTTCTTGCTCGATTGTCAGATTTACTTGACGTGATTACTGCCTCGATTCGTTCTAAATGGCTTAATCCCTAGCAATTAATACCAGACGGTGTTATTATTAAATTCCCGAAGTGATGAGTTTAAGCTTATTGGGTTACATTTTTGACAGCTTCAAATTTGGCTTCAATGGAAACCGTCGGCTCAAAACAAGGAGTTTTAGATAGTCATAGAGAAAGAAGATTAGAGTAAAAATGCAATTTCTAATTTTCTAATAAATGTTCTAGTATTTTTTTAAAAATTGATTTCTTTTTCCTTTTTGTATTTTATTATTATTTAAGGTTATTTTTTTCCATCTCAACTTTTGTTAGCCGTGCCGTAGACATCCTACTTAGTCAAGTGAGTGCAAAATTATCATTTCACAAAAAATATAATTAATGAAATGGATTGTTAGAGAACGAGATGAATTTTTTTTAGGATGAAATGAGTATATATAGCCAAAATCTGGTTTCCTGTCAAGGTTTATGTTGCAAAAAAAAAAAATACAAGGTTTACTTTGCAATAAAAAAGGCGGGAGCTAACAAGTAATTCGACCAAGGTTCATCTTGCAAAAAGAAAAAAATGTATAAGGTTTAATTTGCAATAGAAAATGCGGGAAATAAACTACGGTTTGACCAATGTTCTTTTTGCAAGATAAACAAATGTACATTGTTTAATTTGCAATGAAAAAAAGCGGGAAATATCAGTTGGATCTTTGCGGTGTCACGTCGCCAACATGGCGATAACTTCGGCATCCGGTTAAAAAATTAACACCATTTTGACGGAAGGTTTGAATTGCAAAAATGAAAATAGGTGGAGGTTTGATCGATGTTTTATTTTATCTATTTCCTTGCATGTGTACAAGGCTATTATAGAATAGACTCGGAAGCAAGGGTCGAACCCACAGAGACAAGTGATCACGAACAGTGCGAATATAGATAGCAAATTATTAACCTAAGGGGGGGTTTTTATGTTTAATTCTACTCTAATCTACTAGTTATATATGTTTAACTAATTAGACAGTAATAACAGATATGAAGATCTTATGGTGAGTGGAAATCTAGGATTCTGGGTTTCACTTATATCTCCTTTATGTTCAATTCATAATAATGTCATTCAATGTCTTGGGTTCGTTCACTAAAAATAGATATAGTCTGTTGAACAATTGGTTCGGCCTCCATCCCATAAAATTCACCCATTCTATATCCTAAGCACGAGGAACTATCAATCTAGTGTCACCTAGATTTATGATCTATCTGTCACCTAGATCATGTAAGAACCCGGTCCTAACTTATCACTCTGTGCTTCGATAGGTCCAATTTATTGTGTTGGTGAGCGATTAATACGACATATGCACTTGGTCATGCGGTTATCCGCACCTCTAAGCCTTTATTATTTGCGATTACATTCATTTGTTCAAAGCAAAATAATATAGGATTGATAAACAACACAATCAACAAGCATTGAATAGACATATATATATATGAATCAAAACATAAATTCGATACAAGTTACCTCCCACCTCCTAGATTAGGGATGATTTAGTTCATCATAGACGATGAACGACACATGAAGATGATGAGAGACATGATTTGATCTTCAATACTTGAAATTACAAAACCTAACTATGTTATACAATCTAAAACTACCTAAAATCTATGTAAAGAGAGCTTCCGGCCGTCCTCTCGCTTAGGCTCGGCATCGACTTCTATATATACTCGGAGTTGTGATTGGATCGAATGACTGTGTGAAAATCCGAAAAGGTCATTACGCCTACCTTATGCGGTAGCAAGGTCTTTGGATACCTTGCGTCCGCATGAGGTCTCCAGCCAGTGTGGGTGGCTTTTGATTCTTTGATTGTCGCTTGGCTTGAGGGACCACACGCCACCTTGCGTCCGCAGTGCGAGGCACCTGCGTCCCAAGGTGTCCAGGTTAATGGATCTTTATTTTTCTTCAATTTTTCTCTTCCTTGTAATTTGCACTTAAAACCCCGGAGTTTCGCGTATTTTCACAATAATCCCGAAACTTACAAAACTCACCGAAACATATATTAGTACTCAAAAGACTCGTGAAATAGCATAATTTAAGTCATAGAAGTATATAAAATCGACGTATAAAATACATCGATCAAATACCCCAAACTTGAACTTTGCTCGTCACGAGTAAACAAATAAACTTATAAATACAAAAGCATATAAAACAAAAATTAAAATCTTTTTTGTGAGGTGACACTATTTACACTCCTCTATAAACCCACAAACTCAATGAGACTCTTTCGAGTGACTCGACTATGCAGATAAATACAAAAAAGATAAATATTAACCTAAAATAAACTACAAATAAAACATAATTAAAACATAAAATCTTTTGGTTTCATCCTCAAGTTATAAGTGTATGGCATGCATGTAATCTCGCTTGGTGCTCACCACATATATGCAGCTTAGTCATAAAACCAACTAGTCTTTTCTTAATATCGCTACTACTTTTAATTTCTCCGTGTGTGTGATCACCCGGTCTTAAAGAATATCTTAACTAAAAACAGCTTTTATTGAGCTAAACACCACATTCATATGAAAATCACAGTTTAATAGAAAATCATGCATTAAGAAGTATGAGATCTACCATCCAAAACCTGGTCAATTATAGATGTAAAGGTCCCAAGGATTCAAAAGATTTATACATCCATCCCATGCACTTTATGTATGACATACAATGCTCTCTTATCCCAATGACTTGTAATAGCTAAGATTATGCTAACACGTGAGCTTTAAGGTGAATAATGATTATGAAGTGTGTGATCAATTTCATGTTACACTTGACAGTAAAAACAACATAAGCATTGGCAAGAAGATCATTAGGACTTTATAAGCTTGTAATGTAAGGCCAAGGTGTTGGGGGATTTGATGGAAAGGATTGGAATTCAAAGTGAGAGAGTAAGACTACCCTTTATCCCTCATACTTCCAAAAGGAAGTTTTCCCTATTTAGGCTAGGACACAAGACCACAAGTGGAGGGTGCTTTGTGTTACTTTTCACTTTTTTCTTCCCCCCAAACTTGTTTTGGGCAATATATTCTTCTAAAAATATCATCATTCTAATCGGCAGAATTTTTCTAACATATTTTCTCTTGAAAGCTATGCTTCCATTTGAATCTTTGTTTATCTCTTCTTCTTCGTTTCATTTTCGTCGACACATGATTTTTTTTTTTTTTTTTCGACGGAAGAAGAAGCCTTCGAAAAAATAGCCTAGCGAAAGAAGTGGTCCTCCTAAATCAATTTCCCACAATCCTACTCGAGGGTAGGCTAAAAGTGTATAGGCTTTTAGGGTTAAGTTAATGTGGGTAAAGAAACGATGGCGAATGGGGGTTTAAATAGTGTGCTTAGCACACTCCATTCTTTTCATTAGGCTCAAAGGGACACTAGGGATATATTTAGTATAGGTCAGGGAATATTTAGGCTCTAACGATCCAAAGATGGCCTAAATCATTTCTTAATGCCAAATGCTCACATAGTATTTAAAGCAAGTAAGACAACACAAAATATCATATCAACTATGGGAATTGGGGTTGAGTGTTTAGCATCCTTTGGATTTCACATAAGCATTCGCTAAGGCGGATGGTAGGGACAATTGAGACTAACATGCAGACACGGTTCGAAAGTGTGCTTGAGATATATAAATGAGAAAAATCCAGGGATCTAACTAACATGCAATTGACCCTAAGTTACAATTTAATGCAACAATCATGTTCGAATGGCTATGCATCATATTCTTGTGCATATCTTGTTGAAGTGAAATAGGTGTTATAAACTTTATAAAACTATTCTAATCAATCCATAGTTATGGGCGGGTGTGAGTGCATGAAGAATTTGGAGAAAAGTAAAAGTTTCGCAAAATTAAGTAAATTCCAGGGGGATCTACGGACTAACTATGCGGTTCATTGCACTAATCTCCTCATTGACTACGACTAGCATTACCACACCTAAACTCGAGGATGAATATTTTGAATTTAAATATTTTTTTTATATATATTTTTTAGAAATTGGAAATTTGGAGGTGATGACGATGACAATTGATGATGGGTCCCCATAAGAGGAACCAGTATCCAATGTAAGTGTATTACGGTCAAGGCAACACCTCAATCGAGAAAAAAAATAAAACGAGGAAAAATAGGGTGAAGAGTTAAATGGTCATCAAATAAAGAAATTCTTCTCACCACTACGACATAGCCGACTCCATTCTTCGTTAGGCTGGGACTGCTAAGACTAAAAGTTTTAAATCCCCCCAAACTTAAGTTCTATTTTGTCCTCAAAATAGAGGAACATATGAGAGGATTGATGGGGTAGGACAAATATCAAAAAGGATATAGCGGGTCCATAACGAGCGAGGAGCGGAACTTGGGCCTCGACTCAAGGTGAGTCGAGGCGGAGATAATGAATGAGGGCGAAACTTCGGGATCGTGCTGGTGGCGGCCATAATTTGAGACATTATGTCCCACGGTGTTAACCTGACCAGAAAAATTTCAGTTTGGTCGAGCATTGCGCCAGCTGGCGACTCACCATATCGGTTTGGAGGCAGCTTCCTCCAACTTTGGAGATCCCAACGGTGGGTCCTCTTCCTCTTCGGTTTCCTCCTCTTGAGGAACCCTCTCTCGATTGGTTGGTGATGTTCAAACAAAATGGCCAGTAATGGCCGGACCAGCCTTGACCTCTCGGCGTGTTTGGGCATTCTCACGTTGCCCTACACAAGTCGGTAATCAAATGCGGGGCATGAACCACGCACGTTAAATCTCTAATAAGGGTCTTGATTTGGCGTTGATCAAGCGGCCAACATCAATAGACCACGATCATGATGGTGTAGGTCAAGGCACGACCTACTCCCGATTCAGGTGTTTTGGTGACC
>JABEVN020002182.1:0-22301 GCA_013146195.2 Codonopsis lanceolata
AGACTTCTTTAAAGCGCGCTACATGTACGCCCGATGACGGTTTTCTCCAACCTCTCTTGCTTTCGCGCCGGCAGTGCCTTTCGCTTTTTGGGAAAAGCCCTCTTAAACTCATCCCAAAAATGATAATCGTGTACTGTACCACCTGCCAGCTCGCTTCGAGGTTCCGGCCAACACTAAGCACCCATATGTCGCCCAAATCTTAGGCACATGATCATTTTATTAACCCCGACACGTGGTCTGTGGTCGCTGTGAGTTTCCAAGAGTCCTCGGTGTGGAATTTTTACTTTCGAGGAACTTCCACCTCTCTTATCTCAATAAATGGCCCCCAATTTCGCATCGAAAGGCCTGCCGGAGCTTCCACTTTTTCCATCCATGCCCTATCTCGGCACTGTCATTGGCTTTTTCGCCAATGCCGACCCCGCGGCTGGGTGCTCGGAACCAGCTTAGCCCCTTTTTTCAGCCTCAGCGGTACCTCGGGCTCTTCCTCGATCATATTTTCACAGGGACCTAAGCGAGCCTCCTTTGCAACTTGGTGGCACGGGTGCCGAGACTTGGAGTGGGCTTTGTTCGAGGACCGAGCATATGGTCGAGACTCTCCTTCCTCGCTATGGGCTCGACAATTGTCCGTCTCGGGGGAATTTGGACGAGAATGAACGCTCGTCCCGGATCCTCGGCCGGCCACCCTCTTTTCCAGCCTCGATTTGACATTGACATTGTGGTAAACTTTGCCTTTTGGCTTTTGTAGTTTCCATCCTTTCCCAAACCGATTTCGATTGGCCGAGATGCTTTGTTCGATGATTATGGGCTCGGGTTCCCGGGGCCCGGGTTTTTGTCTTAGCTCGTGCATCTTTGTCTCTGCTTCCCCGAATTTTCGCACAAGGTCATTTGGTGCTCCCAATACGCATACTCTCGCCTCTTGAGCCGTTGGTCATTTGTTTTACCACGCGGTTCCTCCTTGTTGGCCTCTGGAAGTCCGACCCTGAGGTCGGCGTCAGTGTCTTTATTTTTGTTCGAGAGTCGTTTGTGCAGGCTATCCTTCTTGGTCCCTCGCCGATACCTGTAGCAGGCACCAGAGTTCTCCCCCCGGCCCCTCATCAGGTCAGGCGGCTCGGCCGCCCCTTCTTCTAGGTGGATAGACGCAATGGGGTTACGCTCTTTTGAGGCTTGTTTTTGACTTAACCATCCTCTTCGCCTGTGGACGCTCTTGGGAAAAGTCGCTTTCCCTAATGGAACCAAACCGATCACGCAATATTTGTGGTGATCTTGTCTTGACGTCCACGTATGCGGGCGAGGATGAGGTGGCGCTTCTTCTATGTCCAGGTTAACCCCGCAAAAAACAATAAACTCCGTTAAGTATGTGTCGGGCTGACCCGACTATAACCTCCTGTATGAATTAGTTTTCCTGTAAGGTTTTGGTAATAAATGAGCCGTGATAATTGTTTGATAGAGAGCGTGATAAGAGAGTCGAATATCCTTGAAATTACATACATTGCCCCAATAAGGGCTCTCATATTTATACCGATATTGATGGCGACGTGGCGCTTATTATCGGGGAACACAAAGCGCCGTTATTAAATGCTTGGAGGCGTTTGTCGAGAGTGGGTGAACCGCTGTGTGTCGAGAGTTGGTATTGGCGTGCAGCCGTTTTCTGCCTAGGGAAATGGTTTGTCGGGGTGAATGATTGGTTTGAGGCCGAGGCCGAGCGGTCTCTTGACAAAAGCTTTGGTTATTCGTCAAGGTTGGGATTTACGAAGATCGATTTGGGGCGAGGCCGAGGGATCCCGCGATCCGTTAGGTGAGTTGAGGCCGGGCTCGCAGCTAAGTGTTAGGTATCTATGCCGAGGTTGGAATCATTTATCTATTGGCGAGTGATCTTGTCCTCGCAACGGGTGGTCCTGTGGGTGGGACCCTCTTCATGCCGAGGGTCGGATACTGTTCATGCCGAGGGTTGACCCCTCGATTTCAATCCCTTCATTATCAATAGAAGATGTATATCACACATTGGCTAGAAAATGATGTTTAATTTAAATTATTTTATATTATTACCAATAAAAGAGATGTATAACATATTGTTTAAAAAGAAAATGTTAGATTTTAAAGTCTTTAGACTAAAGACTTTCACTTTTACAAGAGATATATATATCTCACATGGTTACAAAATATTATACTATTATTACCAATAGAATATATATATTAAACATTGGTTAGAAATTAATGTCTGTATTAAAAATACTATTATTAATTACTAATTGAAAAGATGTATCATACATTTGTTATAAAGTGATGTTGGTTTTCAACGTTTTTTGATAAAAGACTTCTACAATTATTGGTTAAAAAATGATATTGATTTTTAATTATTTTAGATTATATAAAAGACTTACTATTATTAGCAATAGAAGATATATATACTTTTGGTTTTCTAGCTAATAATAATACATAATAATCAATATGATAAAGGATATTAATATTAGTATATATAACTTCTTCTATTGTCAATAATAGAAGACTTATATTTAAAAACTTTTACAACTAACATTACTTCTAACCAATGTGGGATAAAACTCTTCAAAGTTAGATATTACTTCTAACGACTCACTTTTAACATCCTACTTTAAACTTTGATATCTTATTCATCCAAAACTTAATTTGGACAAATAAATATATCATTTCGATGTTTTTGCCGAGTAGAACACATTTGCACAATTACATTTGTCAACAAACAAATGACAAGTAAAGAAATTTGTGCCTTAAGTTGCACAATTTCTTTTACGAAAAACATTAATTTTTTAATAAGTATTATACTTTAACTCTTGATATCTTATTCATCCAAAACTCGATTTGGACAAATAAATATATTATTTTGATGCCCTCACCAAGTAGAACACATTTGTGCAATTACCTTCGTCAACAAACAAATGACACGTAAAGAAATTCGTGTCTCAAATTGCACAATTTCTTTCACTAAAAACATTAATTTTTCAACAATAGAAGAGATGTATCCCACATTGGTTAGAAATTGATGTTGGTCTTAAAAATTCTATTATTAAGTATCAATAGAAGAAATATATCAAACATTGGTTGGAAAGTGATGTTGATTTTCAAAGTCACCTTCCACATGGATGCCTTATAATTAAGATTTATTCAAAGGTGGTGAGGTGGCACAACCATAGTGCTCCTCACCAAACCATTATTATCAATAAAAGATGTATATCTCACATTGGCTAGAAAATGATGTTGAGTTTAAATTATTTTATATTATTACCAATAAAAGAGATGTATAACACATTGTTTAAAAAGAAAAATGCGAGATTTTAAAGTCTTTAGATTAAAGACTTTTACTTTTACAAGAGATATATCTCACATGGTTACAAAATATTCTACTATTATTACCAATAGAAGAGATATATTAAACATTGGTTATAAATTGATGTATGTATTAAAAATAATATTATTAATTACTAATTGAAAAGATGTATCATACATTTGTTATAAAGTGATGTTGGTTTTCAAAGTTTTTTTTATAAAAGACTTCTACAATTACCAATAGAAATAGAAAAGAAGTATCTCACATTGGTTACAAAGAAATGTATCTCACATTATTTATTAATGAGTATTGGTTATAAAAGTCATTAGATAAAGATATATTTTGTTATTACCAATAGAAAATATGTATACCACATGGTTAAAATGTGGTGTTGATTTTAAAGTCTTTAGGTAAAAGACTTAAACTTTCATTACCAATAAACATATAAAATAAGTATTTCACATTGTTTAAAAATGAATTATGATTTTAAAAGTTTTTAACAAAATGACTTCTAATATTATTATCAAGTTAAATGTTAATTTTAAAAGTCTTTGGATCAAAAAAAATATTATTATTATTAATACAAAATATGTATCTCATGTTAGCTAGAACCTTATATCAATTTTAAACGTATTTAGGTAAAATAATCGTTTAATATTAGTAACAATTGAAAAAAAATTATAAATATGTAAGAGATTAACAATCTAATTATAGTGTCTAAAAGTTATATTATTATTATAAAAAAATATATATCCCATATTGTACCCGTGCAGAGCACGGGCTAAATAACTAGTTTGAATGAAGAATATGGATGACATGTCAATCAGATTTGTTCACATTGTAGATAATAATGTCACTTTTTTACATTCTACTTAAGGGTGTGAATGCATGTTAGTCAACATTTTTCTTTTTAAAACTCTTTCTATTAGTTGTTAATTTTTTTTTTTGTTTGTTAAATTTCATTTTAGTTGTAAAATACATGTCACATAAGATCAAATCTATATTTATATTGGAGAGGTTCATTTTAATTGAATGTGGATAAAATGAGAAAAATTGTCATATATGATTGAAGGTGTTTGATAGTCACATAAAATTAAATTTACAATTGTATTGGTGATGCTTATTCACATATTAATAGTACTGAAATAATTATTAATTGGAATCGAGAGTATTTTAGACTATATTAAGAAGTGTAAGAGCATCCCCAATGTTATAAATTCTTACACAACTTTTTAATTGGGTCTCATTGTCACCTACACATTTTTATATTCTTAACCACTTAAGAATATATTTTCCTATTGTATAATCTTCTTACACACAAAAAATATTAAATTTAACACCATTTATAATAAAAACAAAACTCACCCCCACCCACCCCCCACACACACTCCTCTCAAAAAGGAATTCTCCTTTTCTCCCTCCCCCAACTTTATTTAGAAGTTAATTTCACTCTCTCTCCTATGTGGCATTTAAGAAGCTCACAAAGGGAAACAAATTTTTGACTTCTAATTAAGAAGGTGAACAAAAAATGACAATGGGGATGCTCTAACAAATTAAACTTCCCTGCCACTTTAGAATAGTATGGATAACTATAATTATTACTAAGGGCTTGTCTGGTGGCGCGTTTTGGCCACCAAACGCAGCGTTTATGGGTGTTTCGACAAAAAAAACGTTTCAATACCGCGCTTATAAACCTCCGCGTTTTGAAAACTTTATTGCGTTTTGAACGCTCAAAATTGGAGCTTTTTCCAAAACCCTGTTGTGAAAACGCAGCTTTGTTCGAGAATTCCCCGAAATGCCTACTCGTGTGCTGGGTTTTGGAATAGAGAAGAGGGCTGTTTGGACGGAATTGGCAGGGGTGCTGGAGTGAACTGAGAGAAAGAAGACACTGGGTCTATGCGGCGATGAAAAAGAAGAGAGTCGGGCAGGTCTAGACTTGGGTTTGGGCTGGGGTTGGTGCTGCTGCAGACGGATATGAAGATGGTCGCGATCGGACATGGTGGTAGACCGAGGGGCTGGAATCAGAGATGGAGGGAGATGACAGAGAAAAGCTGGGGAGAGAGACTGAGAGGTGCTTGGCGTGAGAGAGAAATATGAAAGTTGTTTTCATTTCCCTTTTTTCTTGCCTTATTTTAGAAATATGAAACATGTTTTATGAAAGCTGTTTCCTTTTCCATTTTTTCTTGTCTTACTTTTTCTTGAATAATTGAATTGTGCTTTCACTTTTTCTTGAATTGTCTCCTATCACTTTTTCTTAAATTGCATTTATGTGCATAATGTATTAAATTAAAGGTAAAACAATTTTATAAAATGGTAGAATTGTTATTTTTAATACTAATCAATTTATGAGAATAACGTTTTGAAATAGTATCCCAAACGCGTTTACAAGCAAAAAGTTGCGTTTTATAAACTCTACGTTTTAAAAATACTCCGTTTTTAAAAACGAAGCGTTTTAAAAACGCTGCACCGAACGAGCCCTAAATTAAAAACATATCGTTGTTTATGTGACAACTTCATATTCACTATTTTCCGGCTTAAAACAGACATCATTAATTTTTTAATCTCCTTTCGGCTCGAAATTATCATCTTAGTTGACTTGACGTACGGATTAAAAAAAATAATTTACTTGATTATTTATATTAGTTTAATATGTAGTTTCTTAAAGCACATATGTATGTGATCCATGATTAAAGTAGGGTAAAAAAGTAATGGTAAAGTGGTAAAGGTGATGTTCTAAAAAGATAAGTTTTAAACTAAACAATTATTTTGAAACAGATGAAAAATAGGAGAACGATAGTTTAGAGAGAAAGGGAGTATGATTTTTTCTCTCTCTCTTACAAACACATGCGCACACACTTACACTTTTTTTTTTCTTCCTAGGGGCGTGGGAAGACTCTCTCTATACTACTACTACAACAACAACAACAACAACAACAATAATAATTTTGCTCTTTTCACTCGGTGTTTTTAAAAGAATTTTATTATTCATTTTGTCCAAATATTATCGTCTGGGTTGACTTGGCGTACGGTTTAAAAAAATACATTTGACTAGATTATTAATATTAGTTTGATGTGTATGTTATTTTAAAGTCCATGTATATGTGACCCATAATTAAAGTAAGATGAAAAAGAAAGAGTAAAGTGGTAAAAGTGTTGTCTTAAAAGAAAAGTTTTAAATAAGAGAATTATTTAATGTGTGGTTTCTTTTAATATCTTTAAGTATGTGGTTATAATTAAAGTAGATAGAAAAAGTAAGATAAATAAGTAAAAATGTTTTGCTAAAATAGACAATTTTGAAAGATGACAATTATTTAAGAATTGATAAAAAAAAAAGTTGATGATAATTTGAAAACGAAGAAAGTATTATTTATGATGGAATTAATGGATAAACAAAAACCGTAGTCTTCCCTTTTTATACTAATGTGAAAATGAATGTCTAAGCTTAATTATTTATTCCCGTAATATCAATTGTGCTTTCAATTACACACCCTTCAGAGTCCACAGACCACGTCGATGCCGCCCCCGTTTTCCACTTTTACTATGAGAAATTCGGTATTCGGTAGAAGATCGAATTGATGGTTGGAACTTGAAGAAGATTGAAGCCACTGAGAGTGGAGTTGAGTAACTTGAGTTGACATCTCCACAGAATAAAATTAGTCAAACTGGAAGGTGGGTGGGAGTAGCTTTAGATTCAGATTCAGTTATTCAGTTTCTCATATATTTAGAAGCCATTAATGAAAGCTTGCTTTGTTGCAGATGTCATTTTGTTTCTACGTTCAGTCGTTCACGTTGGATTTAGTATATTTTATCAACCTATTGATCCCTTCGTTTAGGATAAAAGGTCTCTATTTGAAGTCAAATTTTATTTAAAAAATGATACTTTTAGTATTTCATTAATAATAAAATGACGCATTTATGTTTTAATTTTTAAAAATGTACTCTTTAAATAAAATATCTTAAAATAAAATACTAAACTTTTTACTCAAATGGAGGATGTAGAAATTTAGAAATTTTAAACTTTATTGTGGTGCCGGCGCCCGGCAAGATGGTTGGTTGCCGACTGCCTAGGGACTAGAGGAAAGAAATAATAAATGATATAAAACCTCAAACCTTTCACAAATAGAGATGACAGTTGAACAACCTTACAACCATTATTACAAATTAATATAATTTACAAAAGAACCCCCCCAACCCCAACCCCAACCCCAACCCCAACCCCAACCCCAACCAATGATGCACGTACATCTCCATCAATCAAGCAACCAACACTAATTGTTTATTCATCAACAGCTTTTTGACTCGCTACCTTAATTTTGGTACATACAATGGCGCGAGGCAACATCACTTTCACCCTAACCTGATTATTCTTGGTTCTACTTAATTCTTTCTCATAAGATATCTTATTGTTTGATAAAGAATATCAAGAATATTCAAGAATCACCCCTTAACTTATGATTCCCACTTGTCTTTTTCTTTATTCGACTTTATTTATAAATTTATAATTATAATACAATGGCATGCGTGTAGGGTTAACCATCCATGACGACCCGTACACCGATCGATCAGTAAGTCCATTCTGGTGGGAGTTTTGACACTTGATGGTCCACTGCCGCCCGCAGTTGCGACTGTGACTGAGTTTGTCTTTTTTCTTGTGTATTATCCTCCCTCCTCCCTACATAACATCAGAAACAACGTACAACCCGTATTCTTTACATTAAATAATAATCTATATTGAAAGGCAATAAAATGTTGAACTATAATTCAGCATGAAAGGCAGTGTCTTTTTGCAGATAGATTAACAACTTATTAGCCAGCATAATTGAGGGTCGAGTGATCATGGATTCAGAGGATCGTATAGTCTCGACCAAATAAGTATTAACCCGCTCTTCCCAAGAAGAAAAGGTACTACTATGAAGAGTAATAAATTAGTACCATGTCGTGCAGGGTGACCATTGGAAGGCGATGAAGACTCCATATTGCTGAAGTGTTGCTCTAGAGCTTGTAATACTCTCGTTGGTATAAGTACAGTCGAGCACCCTGATGATCACAATCATACGTCAAATTCTGATCAATAAAATACTCGTAAAAACTAACTTAAGTAAGATGGTCTAACGGATATTTGTAAGACAGAGTTCCTTCTTATCCGATTCATCGTATATTAATGGGTTAAACTGTGTTATAGTGGGGTTCCTTCTTATTAATAAAGATCCGTATGATGGTCTTACATAAGACTTACTCATAAATATTACTCAATCCAGATGAATTGGTTATTGGTTATAAACTTATCTGTGATCGTTTTAGTTTCAATGCATCATATTTTTCATAACAAAACTAAACACGATACTGATCAACTCAACTTATAGTCAAAGTTTTGATTTTGGGCATGGTCTAACAAGTCTCTTTCAAGTTTGAAGGTAGCATGTGCGTATGAATAATTAAAACCTATTCCATCTTTTACTAAATTATTATCTTGTTTTTTATTTTCTTCCTAAAATAATTATTTTGTTTGAAAGTTTATTTTTTATGATATTACTTTTATCACTTTATCTTTATTTTTTCTTTTTACTTTAATTTTGGACCATATATTTATGGGTTTTAAAAAAACTACACACTATTCTAATATTAATAATTTATTTAAATATATTTTTTTAAATTATACATCAAATCAACTCCGATGATAATTTTGGGACGAGGTACTTTAATGGGCCTATTTCTTGAATTAAATAGTTTAGCATGAATTATAAGGCTAATGCAATCATTAGAAAAGATACCCAGAATTGATAAAGAGATTCTAACCTTTTTTTTAAAAAAAATTTCTTCAGAATTCTCCTTAACAAATTGGTGAAGCGTGTCATTAAAATTTGAGGAGTTTGTACTTTGTAGCTGTAAGGGGACCGAGAGAGTAATATTTTTATTAAGAAAATAATTAAAATTAGCTTAGCTTGGTAGGACTTAGGATCTAAGACCTAAAATTATAAATCAAACTGTGGACTACGTCATTTGGCAATTATTAAAAGGGTAAACTACAGATAACCCCCTCAACTATGAATCGGGTTCAAATTTCCCCCATAAACTGCCAATGTGGCCCCTCAACTATAAAGTTTTCTTTAATAACATCTTATATTTAGACATTGCCTTTTGAGTTGAAAAAAATTCTTACATTAGACTTACGTGACCATCTTTATATACTTTTTTTATACCATAATGCTCCTTTGATGTTTTAATTTACTATCTTACATTTGTTGTTCTAAAACCCTTTTTGTTGTCCCTTCGTACGAGGTAGTCACAATTGAAACATCAAATGACATTGGTAAAAAAAATAATACCAAAAGATAATCACATGAGTCTCATATGAGCATTTTTCAGTAACTCAAATGATGGTTTCTAAACAAAATATGCAATTAAAGAAAACGTTTTAGTCAACAGAGGCAAATTGCTTCAATTGATGGTTTATGGGGATAAGTCTAACTCATTCCATAGTTAAGGGGGTTACTTGTAATATACACTTATCAAAAAAAGAAAAAAAAATCATGTTACTAAATAATCAAAGGGGTGGGACAGGACCTATAAGTGGCAAGTGGCAAGTTAGAATCTTGAATATTTTTTAGTCTAGATGTAGATGATTAGATTCCTAATTACTCAAGGACGAAGGAAGGAATCAATAATTCTCAAATGCATACATCATAAGAAACAAACAAGAGAGATACCATCACGTTAGCTCCAGATGGGTCACACTCACATCCTTGATTGAAACTTTATAGCTAGCAAATAGTTGAGTACAAGTTTAAATAGTCATTTTTTTATACCCTGTCCTTATTATTACACTATGAAAGATGTCACACTCTCTGTCGGAGTCGGCGTGAAAACTGAAAAGTCCGAATGTTTTAAAAGTTGTAATTATCTTAGTTTTAAGGATTTATATCGTAAAAACCATAAATATTTTAAAATTAATTTGGAAATAGGACTTGTTACCTGATTTTTTGCGGGGTTGATCTGGAGTAGTGATTGGTCGTGGGAAAAAAACACCTGTCCCGGAAGACGCGTTTATTGACCCGTTCCCACCTAGGAAAACAGCTCTCATACCCGACCCACCACTGTAAGGATAAGCCTTTCCGTAATAGCCCATCTCATTTCCTCTCCTCAAGTTGTTCTGCTTCTTATCGTGCTGAACTTGCTGAGTTGAATCTGTCCTTTTCACTCTTGGTTGATCTTCTAACTGATAAAACTGTAAACAAATTAAGATTGTTTTAGTTGGTACGTAGTTAATTATCGTTAAAAACTTCAACTAAAACTAAACTCTTAAACTTGATTTTAAACGTATTATTTAGCTTGTATGTTAAATTGTTTAGATCCAAGTTTGTATACATTTTTCAGACTCTCTCACACTTTCTATGGATAATAAACTAACTCATGATTATCCATAACACCCATTTTGCCACCCCTAATCTCAACATGACAGGTTGTGTTTTATCAATTTTTAAATTCTTAATAACAAATGAGTGTTTTTTTTAACAAATACGAAGAAAGTCGATTTTAAGCGTACGTGAACGTGAACCGTAACTTCCGAGAAAAATAATACTCCCTCCATTCTTAAACAGTAATAATCATACGCCAAAAAATTGTCATGGTTTAATATTCTCGATTATAGAAAAATATATTTATTACTTTATAATTTTATTTCATTTTTCTTAATTAATTATTACCACATGAATAAGGGCTATAAATGAAGGTATAAATTATATTAATATTTAAATACTCATATTTAAATATTTCTTGAAAAGAAAAAAAATCAAATTAAAAAAACACCCGTGGAATTGTTTACTGACTACTAAAATTATTACGACAAAAGTTTGAAAAAGTAAAATGAAGTAGGAGTGGTATAATCTTACTTGGACGCGTGGCATCCGGTCACCCGTAAAGGCTGGGCTTTCGTGAAACCCGTCACTGTTGGTTTCCTTAACTGAACTAGAAATTACACAACTGTCATTTATTCCCTGCAGCTCATCCGTATCCTAACAAAGTAAACGAACAAATCATTAACAGAAAATTAACCACAAAAACAGAAACTGAATGTAAGCGGGATTAAAACCTTAAAATTCCCCGAATCACAATCAGCAGCTACTACTTCTTCGTCTTCTTCTTCTTTATCCTTAATATTATTATTGTTATCATCATCCTCGTCTTCTTGAAGCATATAATCAGCCATCTGACGAGTCAGCTCAGCCATGAACTCGTAGTCCTCATCATCACTCTCTACTTCAGTCGAGTCGAGCTCCGACCCGACTAACGTACTCAAATCAGAAAAAGAAGACGACCCAAATGACTCAAATCCACTAAAAACCGATTCGGAACCTGACTCATGATGACCCATCTCCAAAACTATTGGCTCTCCCTCCTGCTGAAGGAACCAGTAGCAGCACCAAGCAAGCTGATTTCTCTCACCTTTATAAGTTAATATCAAAGACAAATATGACTTTATACGGAGAAAGTATATTCAGGGTGTGTGAGAGAGAGAAAGTGATATAAAGAGGAAGGGGACCGGGGAGTGTCAAGTGCTGTGCCTGTGTGTAGATAGTGGAGGAGCACTAAATAAGGACTAGGTATAAGACAGGGGGTTGGGGGAGCCGGGTAACGTGGGACATAATATAAATGGTCATTTAGTAGTTGGACCGTATTATCTTCTGGCTATTCACGCAAATCAACTGCCATTTGTTGGGATTTATTTATATTATTTTTATTTATGGGTAATTAAATTACTCTTTTGGAATTATATATCTCCAAATTTTCAATTAGGCCTCTTCTACTATTGATTCCTAACATAACATACCCTCTTAAACTACACTTTTTGCTTAAATTGTCCCATTCTCATTCTCACATCGGAGGATTTGATTTTGATATGATTCCGGACATGTAATTCCTAAATCCTAACTCCCACTGATCACATTGTGTGTGCTTTCTTGCTGTGTCATCTCAACCAAATATACGGCTTATTAACACCTCCCTAGCTCTACACTCTATATATGGACCTCAGGCTATTACTATTTTGGCGTGATCACTGATGAACACATACTAATTAAGTTTTTGGACGTTGTGTCTATGGGGGTATATAGCTTGGTGGCTTGACTTTAAGACCTTAAATAAAGTACGTTTACAACCTTGAAATGTAGATCCATGGCTCTGCATGTTTAAGCATTAGAAAGAAGAATAACCATGAAAATGTCATACTAAATGGAAGCAAACACCTTTAGTAAATGTTGTTAAAAGAGAACTACTGTTGCAAGCAGTTGTTGAGGGGACGATCCCAATTTTGAGCATAACAAAAGGGGGGAGAAAAGATAATTTACCCTAAAGTATTTAATATGGTAGTATATTGGGTGAGTATAATATATATATATAATTAAAGAAAGAGGGGTTAGTGGGCTAAAAGTTGGCTTCCTTCCTACCATATTGGTTGTGGTTGGGGTTGTTCTGTAGGAGGATCAGATCACCTAGATTGGTTGACCATTTGGCCACAATCAATGATTCAATGTGAGCAGATCTAACCTAAAAAAAAGAAAAAAAAAAGAAAAAAGAATTCCAGCAATGAACTAAGTCTAGATCCAGGAATTTATTTGTTTTAGAGTTTGGACCCTCTTGCTGTTTTTCTGGACTATTGTTTCGCCTGCTCATGTTCCTGTTCCTACTGCCGCTTGTGCTGGTTAACCTTTTTGGTCAGTTAGCTAGATCGTCTTTATTGTAAAGTATACACATGAACAATTGTATATTAGGGCAAGTCTTACCGATAGGTATCAAAACCAAATTTTGATATCTATTAGTTATTATTCATGGGTATCAAATGATCATTTTCAATTATAGTTATCAAAATAAATGGTATTTAAATTAGGCGTGATACTAAGAGAGGTATCAAATTTGGTACATTCTTTAGTACAACACCTACTTTGATACCTTTTACATTAACCAATGAAGAGCCTAATACTCTTATATATATATTAAAATTTGGTTTTGACATCTACCATTAGACTTCCCCTTAAAGATGTAAGAGCATCCACAATGGTTCCCTTTATTAACACCCTAAAACCCTTTTTAGGGTTTTTGTACCACACTTAAGTCCATCAATCACCCTATTCCTAAAAAAAGCTAATCCTCCCCCAACTTATTGGGTGAGTTTTAGTCAGCCTCCATTCATCTCTTTCTTCTCTCTCCCCCACATATCTCCTTTTCCATTGGTCTTCTTCCTAATATTCGTTCTCTTTCAAAAAAATTGTTCCAAAATTTAAAGAAGGCGACAAAAATTGAATTTTTTTTGGCTTGATCGGAGCATCCAGTTTTTGGCTAAAATTTTGATGTATTAGAGTGGAGAGCCTATGAATTAAATAAACAACTCAACTCACATCATCACTTTGATGATGGTATGCTTTCCCATTTTTTCCATTTTCTTTTTCAATTAATTTAGTGTATTTTTTGCAGTATCATTTCCATTTTTTATTATTTATAACTTAAAATTATGGATATATTGATAATTGATAATATTAAAAAGTGTGACAAAACTTTATTTAAATAAAAATAATTGATATAATCAAAACATATAATATAATTTTCTTAAAATATAAAATTTAAATGTATAAATATTTTATTTCAATTGCGGTAAGAAAATAAAAAATACAAAATAGAAATATATTGGTAGTTAGGTTTGTTAGTTAAGATGTCACCAATTCAAATGGTTATATAGAGGGTGCTCATTGGAGTTGAAACTTTTTTAAAGGGCCTCTAAAAAGGCTTAGGGGGTTATATAAAGGGTGTTTTAGGGTGCAACCATTGTGGATGCTCTAAAATACTCTAGCTAGTTTATGGAGTACTTCCTTTCCTCTTCGAAAAAAATATGTTCGCGCTATTCAACCCCCTCTTTTCTCCAAGCTGACCCCCATTTCCCTTTTTCTCTTAGTGAAAAAAATACTCTCAATTATAAAGATTTGTATACCATTCTACTCTATAAGAATCCAAATTTTCTATTTTCCTAAACCTATAACTATACCCCCACCTCAAACAAATATACTCCCTTATTCTCAACTTTTCTTCCCAACAAACAAACCTTCTTTCTTCTCAATTATCTTATTCTTCATTTTCTCCATTGTTGAGTATATTCTTCTTCCTCCAACAAATATACCTTCTTATACCAATATATCGTCTTCTCCTTCATCATCCCCTTTCTTTTCTTCTAAAAACCTCTCAATCTTAAAAAACTTAGGGATTCAACATTAGACTTGAAGATATCAAGCATGGAGCCAAAAAACGTTAATGTCACACAAGTGGTAAGCTGTAAAATCTTTTTTTGCTTTAAATATTGTTTTAGAAAGTGTTTTTTTTTCTTGAAAAAAAGTTTCTCGTCGTGAATTTTTCGGACATGGATAGTTGAAAAAATTGGACTTGTTCGGACCTTAAGGGTCAAAATTTATCTAGCTGTTCGGTCCCGTTCAATCGAAAATAGGAATTTTTTCCGGCCTACGGTAGTAGAAAAAAATTATTATTTTCGGTTGTAGGGGGCCGAACAGCTGGATGAATTTCGGCCCTTAAGGTTCGAACAAGTCCAATTTTTGCTTGATATTTGTGTGTTTTTTTTATGTATTATTGTTTTTGTTAATAGGATTCAAACACATTGTCTACAAATCCTAGTGTTGTTGGTCAAATTGATAATGAGGTATATCTTATTCACAATGATGCAATTGTTGAACATAATGAAATAATTTCGTTTGTGGCAGAGGATTACACACATGTCTTTGTGACCGATGAAATGTTTTTGTCTCGCAAAATGTTAATTGATTAGATGCGTGCTAGGGGGAATGAGCATGACATGGTCATAATAGTTAGGAGGCCAAACAATGGTGTAGGCAAGAAAAAACCTAGGTTATTATTAACTTGTGAAGGTGTTGGGCAATACAATGGACGCAAGAAACATGAGACATCATCACAAGCAAATGTTGATGATGAAATCGGGAAGAAAGATGAAGATGTAATAAAACCAAAAGATAGGAAAGAAACTGAATTTAAGAAGCTTGGTTGTCCATTTAGTTTGAGGGATAGAGAAGTATCAGTTGAAGAATGGTCATTGGTTGTGAAATGTGGTATCCACAATCATCAACTTGGTCCGTACAAAGAAGGTTATTCATATGTCGATCGATCATCAAGGGTTAATGAGGAATATATGGTTGATATGACACATGCCAGTAGTAAATCGAAGGAAATTTTGGCAAGGTTGCAAGAGAAATTTAAAGAAAATAGATCAACAATGAGGACTATCTACAATGCACACTTGAAGAATAGAGTTATTGAGCGTGAAAGTCGTTCACAAATGCAACAACTTATGTTTATGTTGGAGAAGCATGTATATGTCCATCATCATCGGTGGTGCAATAAGATCAATAATGTGAAGGATTTATTCTTTGTTCACCCGCGAAGTGTTGATTTATTGCGTGCCTTTTCGAAAGTCATATTAATGGATTGCACATACAAGACACATAGACATAAGTTACCTTTGTTGGAGATTGTTGGTGCCACGTCTACGAATATGACATATTTAATTGATCAACTCTTTATCACTGTTGGGATAAGATAATTATTTTAACTGTGAGAGTTGGGTGGATCGCAGTAAGTCGACCCATTGCTGAGAAACTGTGCTTCTTGTTGTTTTCCAATCTACAAGCTTTTGCTTGTGATTTTTAACCTTAAGCAACATCCGTTCTTGCCCTTCTTATATCCTTGTAGCTACGTGTTCTAGATATAAATGCAGAACACATGCATCTAATGGACCGCCAGGATATGGAAAAGTAATTAGTTTTATCTTTTTATCATTATCATTACCATCCCCATAGTCTGCATGTGCTTGTTCCTTGGCATGTGCCCGTGCCTCAGACTCTGCCCGTGCCTGGGACTCTGCGTCAACCCTCGTTTTCCTAGTCGATGCAGTAGGTCTCTTATTCCTCTCGAAAACTTGCTTACCTATACATGACAAGACATTCATCACATGCCATTCATATTTGCAATTAAAAAAGGACAAAAAAGCACAAAACAATACTGTTCGGCCCCCTTTAGCCGAAATTCTATTATATTTTCGGCTACTATGAGCCGAAATTCATAGCACTGTTCGGCCCCCTTCAGACGAAATTCCATATGATTTCCGGCTACTATATGCTGAATTCATAGCACTGTTCGGCTCCCTCTAGCCGAAATTCCATTTTATTTTCGGTTGGTTAAGGCCGAAAATACCTTGGATTTTTGGTAGGAGAGCTCCGAGCAGCCATGAAATTTTCGGCTATCCAGGTACGAGCAATATGCCCTAATTATGTTATTCAGGCCCGATTTTTTTTCAAAAATTCATAGAAAAATTATCTTTTGTGGCCTAAAACTACTTCCAATCAACAAAACAAATAATCCTACAAATATATCTCAATTCTAAACACTTACATTACAAAAAAAAAAAAACACAAGTAAAAATTCAAAACAAATTGTACATACTTTTGTCAATTTTGCTAAATCGGTAGGAAGGAGATGATGTTGATGAAGTTAATCTTTTTTCCTCTTCAATCCTTCTTCAACAAGATGACAATATTTGTGTAATTTTCTTACTAGAAAATGGTCTTTTCCCGTATTTTTTCTCTACATGTGTGTATGTGTGTGTGAATGGGGTTGCCTATGTGTGTGTGTGAATGGGGGGAAGGGTCACAGTTTTGGTTGGGGGGGGTTGGGGGTATAGAGGGGGGTTAGTGTAGATAGGGTGGGTTAGGGAGGGGGTCTATGTAAGAAGTAGTTGAAAAAAATTAGAAGGGCAAAATGGGTAATCGGTGGGGGGTCAACAAATAGGTTTCAAGTATTTTAAATTTGAGTTGGGGGTACACTTAGAAATTAGTCAACTAATAGAAAATGGGGGTCGGAATAACACGTCTCAAAGAAAAAAACAACATTGTACTTTGACTTTTTGAAAAAGTAAAAACTTATTTAAGATGGTCTTATAAGTCTAATTTCGTAAGATGGGACCCCAAAACAGAAGAAAATGAGACTGTTGGAGCGGGTGGCCCATCGAAGAGGGCTACGGGTTACCCATTTAATGAAATGGGCCAACAGGTTAGAAGGAAACATGCTGGAGATGGCATAAATGATTCGAGTGTGGAGCATCCACGGAGGAGGGATGCGAGACAACTTTTGTTGGAAGGGGCGACGTGGCTGCCTCATGTTTTGACAACACATTAATGAGATCTTTCTCATTTGCTCTGGTGCCCCAGCTTTTATAAGGTTGGCTGTCGAATCCTCTTCTTCCTAGGTCTTGCAATTCCATCATCTATCAACTCTATTAGCCCCTTGTTAGCCTCATTTGTTTGGATACTTGACGGCCCTAACGGACTTTGATGAAATGTTTTGATGTTCAACTTTGAAGCTCGTAATTGCCTCAAACTTCGTGTTAAACTCTATGAATCCTTGTTAATACATTGGAAACCCACACTGAAGCTTAATTAAACAAATAATAATATTCCAAAAACATAATTAACTCATTCATAGTGACTAACACATTGAGAGACTAAAAGTGACACATTTAAAGACAAAAGTGAGACATTTAAAGACAAAAGTGACACATTCAAGGCAAAAAAAAGGTGACACATTTTCATGCATAAAGACATGCATATTGAAGGGTCAAAAGTAACACATTTAAAAGCAAAAGTGACACATTTTATTTTAAGGCAAAAATGATACACTTTTTCATATATAACGACTAATATATTGAGGGATTAAAATTGACACATTTAAATACAAAAAAGACACATTTAAATACAAAAGTGATGCATTTAAATGTAAAAGTGACACTTTCATTCATAATGACTTATACATTAAGGGACTAAAAGTGACACATTTTCATACATAATGACTTACAATTGAGAGACTAAAAATAACACATTTAAAGACAAAAAGATAGAACAACACTTGAGTTTGATGATGTGCCTTTTATAGCAAAGTGTAGTTGTATCGTGCTCTGCAACTTCGAAGTACTTTCTAAAACAATTGTTTCTTCACACATTGGACTACATCTAAAAAATATAAAGAGCGTGTATATTTAAATCATTAAAGCAGTTTAAACGGGTCACTAACGGGCTACACCTAAAAAATATAAATAGCGTGTATATTTAAATCAAAATTCGAAATCAAGTAAATCAAAATTTGAAATCAATACAAATACACCACCAACAACAGAAAAAGTCAAACAACGATATCACCTAAGTAATAAAATTTAAAACACAAATCATTGAAGCTTAATAAATTGCTTGAGTTTAATTAATCAAGTTAATTAATAGTTTAGATTAAGTCAATTAATATTAGTTTTTTAGGTTTTCAATCAAAGTATTTTAGTAATTTCTTGGGATGAAGTGGGATGTCTGGTTAGATTTTGTTGTAATCAATGTAAACAATAGAAAAAACTACTCATTTCATATAAATGGGTTGCATTGGCGACTCCAAAAATCCCACTAGAGATGTCAATTGTGCGAGTCGTGTCGGTTTCGGTCCCTAATAAATTGCTGTTTAAACGGGATGTGTCGCTGAACTTCAAATCCAACCATATATTTTCCAGTTTAAACAGTTCGACCATACAGTTTTCGTTCCTATTAATATCTCTATATATGACGCTCAAACATGTTGAAAGGAGAATAAAATGTGGGAGAAATTGCTGGTCGGTACCTTTTGCCACCTTTTTAATCGCTCCAATCCCACATTTTTTTTTCAAACCGTAAAAGACACTTTCGAAATATTATTCCTAAAATGTCCACTTTGTCTCCTTCCATAGCTCTGGTCAGCATTTCTTCCACAACTCCAACGTATTCTTTCCAAATTATTCGAAAATCATAATTGCTGCGGTAACGAATTTAGAGTCATGATGCATTGCTATTAAAGGCAGAAGAGATGCAAAAGAAGGCTTACGATGAAGGAGGAGGAAGAAGACGAAAGAGATACCGATGAAACCAGTTTCAATCGCAATGCATCGAAATTTCAATCGTGATGCATCAATTTGGAGTCCCGATGTATCGCTTTAAAATAATAATGGATCAGTTTGAATCGTGATGCATCTATTTGGAATCGTGAATGTGATACACGTCTATGAAATGGAAATAACAGTTACACAAATTGGAATCATGTATAGAGATTAAAAATCATACATCGCGACCCACAAATCATGAATCGTGATACACATAATCATGAATCACAATTCAAAATAATGCATCGCGATGAAAACATTGATGCTTACCATGATGCATGTGTTTGGTTCATTAGAGATATTAGTCTTTTCGCTCAAAAAGATCTTTTTTCCAGCTAATGTTTTTCTTAATTGAACTGTTGATAACTTCATGAGGACCAACCGAAATTTCAACCTAAAATAAGTGGCTCTCAAATTAGTATATCCCGGATTCTAGTTACTTTGACAGCTTTTACTATTTATTTGATTATTATAAAAACATTAAAATTATAAAAACTACATGTGTCCGCCCAAAGTCGGGTCACGAAAGGTTCCACTGACCGCCCATCAACTTAACGGTAGCTAGCTGGTATCCCGAAAGCAGTAGAACAAGAAAGCTCCCGACCAAATCCGGGATTTGTCGTGCACTTTGTTTCACTGAAGAGCAAGTATCGAGTAATCTGGATCTCAGATCGGCTCTAAGATTGTTAAAGGTTTTATCCGAGCACAACACTTGCCTTATCTACTTTAAAGATTTTATGCCACCGCATGTCACGCCTATAATTCAAGAATTCCTCCCTAAATCTATTTCAGGGTAACTATGAAAACCGAATTCTAAATGGATTCAATTACTTTAGGGGCCTATAAATACCCCTCCATAAAATGTAAAAAGGTACACACACTTTCTTGAGTCAGAGCCACTATCAAATTGCTTTTGACTCACACGATACTCACTCACGCGAGAGTGGTTTCGCGAGCCAAGTCTTGCCTCCCACTAAGGTGATTTCGTGTTCTTAGACATGATCAAGGAAACACATCAAGCTTCGAGATATCCTACTTATCAAACAGACGACCAAGCTAGACTTTTTGCGACATCAATTTGGTTCGGGTTGTCGAGAATCGAACCCAGTCTCTGGGTGAAAGCTATATATCTTGGCCACCGGGCGGACAATAGAACTAAACCGATGCAACAAAAAAGTCTACAAACTGAAATCAGAACGATGAGTAGAATATCGAGCTTGACTCTGCTCACGAACAACTCGAAAATCACCTGGCGGCCTGCTTCGGCGATAGTGAATAGTGCATCTTTAAGCATGCATTTTAAGAGCATCCCGTTATTTAGCAGTTGTGCTCTCGCGGCGCGGACTACATCAAATAGCTTTGCTCTTCACTTTTCTTGGCGACCCGAGTTTAGTTTTGCCTTGGCGTCTCCATATTCTTGGCAACAAAGGTTACTCGATCAACAGCTTCTTTCTTCTCTTCCACCGGGGCTCTTGCTCTTTAAATGATCATCCACTTCGATACCTACTCAAGTTTCCTCTTAACAAGGCCTCTCGAGCAGTGACGTGGGCCTATCTTCTTGTGAGCCTCTTTCTCCTCATTGCTGGCGTCATATAAAGGGTACAATTGGAGGGCAATCTACGAGCAAACACATAATGGTGCGTGAAAAAAGTAGGATAACAGTTACAAAAGCTGGCACGAGTCTATGATCGGCCTCGTTGAAATAGAGTCCAACGTGCTTGACCATCATGTGATCGGGCCGTCTTCCGGTCAGAAGCGACATAAATGCGTGGATTACTTCATTCAATGATGCTCGTGCCTTAGGCCAAGCAAGACTCCCAGGGCATTTAAGTTGATACCCGGGCATGAGGGAACCATATTTGATTTCTTTCCTGAGAGCCGGGCGGATGGTGGCGGGCATCTCAAAGTTGGGTTACCTCCGCGATGCAACGCCATCCTCAGCAGTGGAGGATAGCGGAGGTAGGCTAGAGCCGTTTTGTGGTGGCGCATATGACGGTCGGAGTGGGGAGAAGGTCCTCTTCCTGCGTTGCCTTAGCGGCGAAAGCAGCCTCGGCGACTTTATCGCTTTAACTTGATGGCTCAGCGGCTTAAACACGGTAACAGCCATTCTTGCATTAAGGCCGGGGAGGCGGTCATGGCCTTCTCAACGGTTTGAGAAGGCACCTTGACTGATGTAGGGGCTTTCCTGGCCAGAGGACTAAAAGGAACCTTATGCAGGTCTTTCGACTCTATGCCCCTTCGGATCGCTTATCCGCAGTGCAAATGCACTTCCCTACTTTAGGCAAGGTTAACATTCACGCTTGAAACGAGGCAGATCGATCAGATTATCAAAAGCAAAATATGTTTAAGGGCAGGGAGAAAACTATAACGGCTAGCAAACAACTATCTACATCCTCAGCGGTCGGCAAACTTGCCCCAGGCTTCTAGCATTTGCATTCATCGCACTCGTATTTTTTGAATTTACGCACGTGGCGATCACCTCAATATGGATGAATAACCGGGCTCATATTAATAGGGGTTCTACCACGGGCTGCACGGACCATTAAGGCCAGACGAAGATTCCAAGGATTACAAACTAGTTCTTCCAGTCGAGCAGGAATTCTTGGCCTTTTCGCTTTTCATCTTCCTCACACTTGAACCCCGAGGCGGTCTTTAGCGCCAAAAGCCTAGCGTCTTCCCCGAAGCTAAAGTCTCATTTGGAAACCGTTGGAACCTTCACATCATTACTCGGCGTGGACCTTACCGGCCATCCAACATGAAAGTCGATTATCAAAACTTCTTTGTCCCAGCCTCAACTTTCTCGGGGCAGCTTTCAAGATCCTTAGAAAGCTTGAGTTTGATCGGGCGCCGATCCGTCCACCGCTGCTCGGGCTGAAGATGAAAAGCTTGCGAAAGAGGTACATGTCCCGCTCGAAACATAACAAGCTGACAGGCCCGCAGTGAAGGTTATTATTGTCTAGGCTTGAAGTGTCAGATCATGGCATA
>JABEVN020002183.1:0-22298 GCA_013146195.2 Codonopsis lanceolata
AAAACGAAGTCGAGAATCAACTTTCAAAGAAGATAAAAATTCTTAAGTCCGATCGAGGAGGTGAATATTTTTTCCTTCAAAGACTTCTGCGACCACGGATTATTCACAAAGTTACACCCCCATATAGCCCACAATCCAATGGGATTGCCGAAAAAGAAAAAATCGAACCTTAAAGGAAATGATGAACGCATTATTGCTTCAATCCTGCCTACCCGACGAAATGGGGAGTAGGGAAGCCATCGCCAATTACTTGTTAAACAAGCTTCCCCACAAGAAATTGGACAAAACGCCCTATGAATTATGGCATGGTCGAAACCATCCTACAAATACTCAAAGTGTGGGGGTGCCTAGCTAAAGTAGTCGGCCCCACCACCTAAAAGGTTAAAATCGGTTCCAAAACCGTGGATTGTACTTTTTATTGGTTATGCAACCCATAGCAATACTTCATCTCGGCTCTTAGTCCATAAATCGATAATTCGAAATCGAGGTGAATACCGTTATGGAATCAAGAAATGCCACTGCTTTTGAAGCTATCTTTCCTCTAAAAGATGATACTTCAAAGAAATGCTCATTTCCTTGGTCAATTGATCTAACAAGATAACACTTCATAAGCAATAGTCCCTATGGCTATTCATCAAGGTATTCATCAAGATGAAGACATTGATGAACCTCGTTGAAGCAAGCGAGCTCGCATTGCAGTAAGACCTCGGGACTGATTTCTATGGACCACGCTCGTGGATAATGAACCACGCACGCTCAAGGAAGCAATGTCTACTCCCGAGGCTCCACAATGGAAGGAAGCCGTCAACGTGAAATATCTTCCATTATGCAAAACCACACCGGAGCTCGTCGACCTTCCCAAAGGTTGCAAACCCCTGTGGGTGTAAATGGGTCTCAAACGAAAATTGAAACCCCGATGGGTCCATTAATAAATACAAGGCCCTGCTTAGTCGCCAAGGGTTTTAATCAAAAGGAGTGGTGTTGATTATTTTGACACATATGCTCCAAGCATTCGGATTACTTCACTCGCTTACCGATTGTCGCGGCACTACCTGCCTCGGAGATACATCAAATGGATGTCAAGACCGCTTCCTCAACGTGTGAACTTGAAGAAGAAATCTATATGAAATGTGTAAGGCTTTATTGCTCTAGGCAATGAAACTAAGGTCTGCCGACCGTCAAATCTTTATACGGTCCAAAGCAAGCACCAAACAATGGCATAAACGCTTGATGACGTTATACTTGCTAATGGCTTCAAGACTAATGAATGTGACAAGTGTGTATACGCTAAGAATACACAACAAGGTTACGCCATTATCTGCCTCTACGTTGATGACATGTTAATTATAGCAATAATAATATGATCAAAGACACCAAAAGATGTTAGCCAAGAGATTTGACATGAAAGATTTAGGTTAGTCGATGTCATCCTAGGTATTAAAATATCTAGAACATCCGAGGAGACCGCTTTATCACAATCTCATTATATTGAGAAATTGCTAGAGAAATTTAGCAACGGTGATACAAATATTGCTAAGACTCCAATCGAACCCTAACTTTCATCTCAAAAGAACCTACACGAGCCGTATCTCAAATTGAATACTCTCGAATCATTGGAAGTCTTATGTATCTTACTTAACCCACGCCTCGACTGCCAAGCAAACAGTTAACTCCATTGGAGTCTTTACAAGTAATCCCTCGATCAATGGAAAGCCATTGTAAGGACTCTTAGATATCTTCGATACACTAAGGACTACTGCCTGAAATTTGCATGCTACCTTGAAAATATTCCAAAGATGGCCAATACCAAGCCGCCTATACGCATCCATTGCGATACCAAGCCGCAATTGGAAGCGGCACAAAATAACATGTATAATGGTAAGTCCCGCCATATAAGGCTTACCACACAATACCGTTAGGCAACTACTCTCAAATGGCGTGATCACCATCGATTATATTCGATCTAAGGACAACCTAGCGGATCCATTAACTAAAGGATTGTCCGTAGAGTTAGTATACGCTTCATCAAGGGAACGGGCCTTAAGCCTATGAAATAAAGAGAACCTTTAATGCTTTAAAACCCCACCTAGTTGATTGGCAACCCCATGGTCTAGGTTCAAAGGGACAACCAAACTAATTGATCTCATTGTTAACACTAACTGACGCACACTCCCACCCATTCCTATGGTGAAAACACTAGTGTTACCTCGTCACTTGCTTAGGATAAGCACCGCTTTTAATGATTCTTGTGACTTGATTTGATCAAGCGGGTACCGACAGGATACACCCTTTATAAGAAGTCACCTATGTGAATGTAAGATCTGCCGATCTTATGGAAATTTCGAGGCAAAATTTTCTAACAACATTCACGTAACTGTGAAACGCTCGTGGCCAAAAATGAACACAAACGTAGAATCAAACGCCGTTAGGGCAGCTATGTGAATACTATTGTCTTGGTTGACATCAAACACCGCCGGCTCAAGACACACCCGCCATCGACAGTAAGTCTTCCCGATAGTAACTCATAAGGAAAGGTTCAAAGCCAAAAGCCACCTCTTCCACTCTAGCTACCTCGCTTGTATCTCAGAATATCAATATGTCATCAACTTACATGATATCTTATTCAATGGGGGATTGTTGGAAACTTGTTTCCATAAAACTTGAATAAGTGAGTTATGTAAGTGTATAATGTGGGAATCCCACATTGGGAACAAAAAAGAGGCGGTTCAAATTGCTATGTTGTAGATCTCTTCGTACAACCATAACTGCCTCCGTAAATAGTTATGTCTCAACAGCTTGTGTCTCTTCGTGCAGCCATAATCGCCATAATCGCTAATCGCCAATCTGGCAGTTCTGCTTTTGCATGCCAACCGCCTTCAACCGCTCCCAACCGTCATCCCCAACTACCACTTAAATACAACCAAAAATCGAAGTTTTCTCGCAATTGAAATTGCTGCTTTTACAGCCTTTCCGCCTATACAGAGATTACGCGTAACCTTGATTCGCCGCAGAATCAAGAACTGAGGATCCGCTCTCTTCAATCACGTAAGTATCCTAAAACCCTGAGACACGCCGATATATCCCGGCCCGCCTCTTAACGGGTCGGCTTTTTTGTCTTAAGGAAAGAGTTTAATTGCTCGAGGATATTAACACTCTATTCCTTATACAATCTGGAAACGTAAATCAGTCATACCCCAATAACAGACATTTAGGATTTCACGTGCCTGAACCTAGAGATGTAAGCGAGCCAAGTCTGAGATTTGAAATATTCATGCCCGCCTCACTAAAACTTTAAACTGAGCTCGAGCAAAAGCCAAACTTCAACCCAAATTGAGCTCAAATTCAACTTATTTACATCATGTATGGAGCTTAAAATCGAACGTCTTGATGAGCCATGTTTTAAGATAACACAGAATACGTATAGGTGGATTAATTTTCCCTAATCAATATTATTGAGTCTGGCCAAGCTGGCTCATAATTTATTCTAGAGCCTGCACTTGCGTACACACTCGTTTGTTTCACGAGCTCAGCTGAAATTAAGCTACGATGGATCCGAGCTTAGGCCATACTCCATCCAGTGAGCTTTAGCAACCTTACCCAAACCTTCTTATACGATCTTAAACATATCCTTGCTTGAGCATTTACAACCATCACATTGTTTTGCTCATTTGTAATTCATCGTTGATATTTATTTTACTCCCTTCTTTCTATAATAAGTGTCTCTTATTCCTCTTTGGGACATTCAAAAATAAATGCCCCCTTTCCATTTTCAAAAAGATTTTTTAAAACTCAATTGTGAGATGAAAATAATTTTGGGCAGACTCGGCAATGTTGATTCGACACTACTAAGAGATACTTTAAGGGCACTAAAGGAGAATTACATAAAATCAAGACTCTTTCCTAAAACTCGTGTAAAATCAATATGAAACATTTTGTTGGAATGGGAGGAAGTAGCATTTATGCCTAAGTAATACCTCATTAGAAATAGAATTATTCAAGACATTATATAACTATTTCAAATTGAGATGAAAGCCATATGATAGAGTTTTTTTTTCTTTCCATTATAGATCACACATAGTGTAAACACCAATTTCTAATGCTTTATTTGAGAACCCCGTTCCAAACCCCCTCGCGTGAAAGGCGAGTTGTTTCAAAACGTAACCGTGTGGAATATGCTCGACCTTGTTGTTGACTCTAAAATAATAATGTAAAGAGTTGCCACCTCTATTTTGAGGTTAAACAAAGAAAAACAAAAAACAATACCAAAAATTGTGGGTTCGGGGGTTAAGCTACGAGTTGGGAAGAAGTTAGACACCCAACTCACCCCTTTCGGTCTAAAAAATAGGGTTTGCTAAAAATGTTTATTATACATATATATTTAGTCTATAAAAATATTTATATATATACCAGAAAATAAAAAAGGACTTATATTATATTTATATAAATAAAATGAAACAAAAGACAACTAAAATAACAAAACTTAGTGAATAATAATGACTACTTTATAAGCTATTTTACGAAAAATAAAACTATACTAACAACATAACTTATTTATATTATGTACAAACGAAGAAATTAACTTAACGAGAAGACAATATAACCACTTTACACTTAAAAAATATAAATAGAAAAGAAAACAAACTTTAGTAATATGTACAGATAATACAGATATTTACATACTTACAAAATATAAATATCTATGTTTTATGTACTGTCTTTAAAACAAATAACTACAGGGATAAAATAATAGGTCTGAGACCTACCTCTTGGAGCATGAGTATATGAACCCGGTCTGTCTAGGCTTAGGCAATTCACATGTGCTTTATCTGAACCCAGTCTGTCTAGGCTTAGGCAATTCAATGAGCTGTATATTAACTTCTATATGTATTAAAGACAAAGGCGATTCGAGGAGATTGCCTGTGCAGAGGCGTATGTCATCGCTTGAAGTAGAAGACCGATTATTTAGGAATGCAGTTAATCAACCAAGTGAACAAAATTCTCGTTATGCCCGTGAGTCCTCTAATCAACCACAACAAACTCAAAATCAAGCAAGACTGTGAAGGTTCCTTTTCCTATAATTTTGTCAAGTTTTTTCCTTTCTTACCTAATTAATAGCGTAACTACGTAAATCAAAATCAGATGTCGAAAACGCATCGGTATGTATTAACGTGTTTTAATTCGCCGATTAAACTGCTCAAAGCTTAATGCATACTTCTTACAACAAAACCGATGCGTAATCGATTTGCATGCTTAATGGAAACCGAACAAAAACAAGTAGATTTTGAATATCTGTTAACAAAAGTATAAATATTCAATACAAACAGATTAAATTCAGTAACTTTGAAGCGATATAATCAAAGTAAACAACAGCTTTAGAAGTAAACCGTTATTTGTACATATTAAAATAGAATAGTATATAAGCAACTCTAAAATGCAAGTTACGTAATAGTATATAACTGTGAGCGAAAACGCATCAAAGTACGTATTTATTGCAGCTTTTCAATTTGTGTTAACAAAACAGATTAAACACGTAAACGTAAACAAGAACTTGAAACCGAAACAGTAATAAGTGAAGGCCCGAATGTGTAACAAGGCAGATCGATTAATGTAGTAACATTCGCACTAATGCAAGAACAACTAATGCAATGAGCAGTTGTTTGAGAATCGCTTTATGTGTTTATGGTTTTAATGCGAAACAGATTAAAATTGTAAACTTAAACAGATGTAATGAATCTGTAACATGAAAAATTATATGCGAATCTGTAACTTAGGCAAATTAGCACCGATTTGTGAAATTCGTGATAGAAACCGATTTAAAATCGAGGCACTATGTAATGTACAGTGTTAAATCTGTTACGTATATCCGTAAACAAATTTAAAACAAATTTACAGATTGCAAGATCTCATAATCAGCCTATAGTATGTGTTAACGTATGGGTGGAGAATCGAATTGCATTCTTAATGAGAATTGAAACAAAAAACAGTTTTAATTAAGTCGAGTTCTCAAAATCTGTTAGGACACAAGCGTATCAAAATGCAGCTTTATATGAGTGTCCGTAAACGTATGAATTGCAATGTAAACATATTATATATGTTTTGAAATCAGTAGTATAATCGTGTTCTCAGATGCGAATATAAACAAAGTTATATACGTAAGGTATCTTGCAGATTTTAATTTCCATCAGTAATGTAAAATCGAATCTGTAATCTGTTACAATAATTTTTTACTTAATAAAGGGTATGGTAGGAAACAATTCATTGTTCTCCTTTGGAATGATATACAAATAATACAAAGAAAAGAAGAAGATTTGGGATCAGGACATAATGAAATGAAAGTGTTTGGTGGAGAGCACATTTTTGGTTAGCCTATATGCCGGTTGGTGATGTTTCCATCAGTTTTGGTATTTGCACAGATGGTGTCTCTTTCCGGTGGCGGCTGTTAGGTGCTGGATCTTTGTACCATGGTGTTTAAACAGGGTAGGTGTCCATGGTGGTTTTTTGAGGCAGCTGGGTTTCTTTGGAGCCTTCTTGTCATATGGCAATGATTCAAAACGGAGGCAATGAAGACGGCGGCGGCAATGGGCTTTTGTATGGTGGGGTGGGCGGTGATGGCAAATGCATTGACGGTGTTGGCGGAGATCCTAAGTAGGTTTTTGATGTTTTTAAGTGCATTGGGCCTGAGGTGTATTTAGAAGCCTTGGGCTTTGGGTATGGTTAGACTTGTGAGTTTAATGTTTTATTGGGAGGGTACTAGGTGTATTGGGAGTTTAATGTTTTAATGGGAGCATAATGAGTGAGCTTTCTGGAGTATAATGGGTGTTTTGTTAGGAGTGTAATAGGTGTATTGGGAATTTAAATTTGTTGGAGTTCTTGATGTAAGGATACAATTGGGATTTAATGGTGTTTGTTAGGAGTGTTAATGGTATTTGGTGTTTAAGTAGTGTAACTTTCTTAATAGTTAATAAAAATAATTTTGGCCTTTCAACCAAAAAAAGTAGAAAAAAGAAAAAGAAATGAAAGTATTGTAGCATTCAAGTGAATGCTTTTTTCTAGTTTGTCCAACAAGATGATTAATGTTTCTTTGTATGTCATCTTCTCCATATATTAGTTCTCATATCACACAAGGTAATGGAGGTGATCTTTTACTTTTAGAAATACTGCAGATTGGATGAAATAGTACCTCTTCATAATTGGCACTATTATTTGTCCATGGTGTATGTGATTAAGCGATAGTTTCTTCTTTGATCTCTTTTGGGGTTACTTCTATCACATTAGTATTCTCGATTCCATTATGCACTCGCCTTTCACTTGTCATTTTTTCTCGGTAGTTTCATCGCTTATATATATGGATGGAACCATTAATTGCAGGGAATACAAACTTCTAAACCTATTGGAATTCAATAGCTCGAGGAAGAGGATGTCCGTCGTAGTAAGAGATGAAAATGGTCAAATATTCCTCCTTTGTAAAGGTGCCGACAAGTAAGTTCAAGACTTCAGGCCATTTGAAATGCCCAAGTGAACTCTTCTCCGAGAATAATTAGTGCTCGACTTGAGAGAGTAGAAGTACAAATTCAATATGTTTTTCACACTCTTGGTGTGAAATTTCTATGATAAAATGGCAGTTTTGAAACAAAATCATTGATTTGCTTGTCTAATTAGAAGAAACCATAGTTCAGATCTATAGACGACCTGTAGTCTGATATTTCTATTGTGATTGGCCTGCAACATTATCTTTGATAGGCTTGGTGATAGTGGTAGGACGCACGTAACAACAGGCTACAACAATGCATCTTTCAAATTATATGCGGAAGATGGTTTGCGAACTATGGTGTTTACATATCGAAAAGTTGAAGTGTCCGAGTATGAACAATGGAACTCAGCATTTTCGAAAGCAAAGGCCACAATAGGTCCTCAAAGAGAAGAGTTGTTAGAGAATGTGTCTGAAATTATCGAGAAGGATCTCATCTTGTTAGGAGCAGTAGCTGTTGATGACAAGTTACAAAATGGGGTAGGCTCTCTCTCTCTCTCTATCTCTCTCTCTCTCTAGCAATCTATCTCTCTTTCTCGCATTCATTGGCTTTTTTATTGATATCAGGTGGCAGAGTGCATAGATAAACTTGCACAAGCTGGCTCGAAGATATGGCTTCTCACCGGTGACAAGAAGGAGACTGCAGAAACATCGGGTAAGGGTTGTGACGATCGATATAAAATCATTGCAGCTTCTTAAGTTCTAATTCTAAAAATACTAAAAAGAGGAGAATCAGGGAAAGTCTAATTTAGTTAACTCTATTTTCAATTCTCTTCCATCTGGAAGATTTTCTTGCAATTTACTTCGGCATGATATGATACAGTTCCATATCAGTTTGAGCAGAGAGGCTGACTCTGACAATCGATTGAAGGTGCGGATTTTGCAAAACCATCCTTGTGATCCCGTGGCAAATGCATGAAGTGTGATTTTGGGTCTTGGTAAAGTCCCTGGGATCAGAACAAGACAATGTTTGTCTGTTTAGTTTCCTTATTTCTGTCTTATATATCTTTTTCCCCTGGGCTGAAAAGCATTGAGATTTGAGATGCATTTCCAGCATATTTTTACATGGTTATATTTCATCATTGGAATTATCTATTTCCTCCTTGGTTAGTGCCATAATGTTGGAATGTGGTGATAAGCTTGGTGTAGAAACAAGCTGTAGGAGATGATATCCATTAGATTCACGAATATGTTTGCTATAGATGGCCTGCGGTGGCTGATTATGTATGACTTGGGAATATTACGTGTTGTCAATGTTGGCATCTGAATTGTTCTGTTGCTTTTTCTTGCAAAGCTATAAACCAGGATTGCTTTTGCTAGGTGGGGGTTTGAAACAAGAACATGATTGCTATTTTTTTTAAATAGCTATTACAACGTTTATAAAACGTTGTAATAAACTTTTTACAATGTTTTATAAAAGTTGTAATAGATATTTTTACAACATTTTATAAACGTTGTAATAGCTATTTTTACAACATTTTATAAACGTTGTAAAAAGTTTATTACAACGTTTTTCAAAAGTTGTAATACAATTTTTACAACGTTTTCTGAATGTTGTAATACAAGTCTAACACAATATTTTTAAAACGTTGTACTAACCGTTTTTACAACGTTTCTCATTAAATGTTGTGTTAAACTATTTACAACGTTTTAGAAATGTTGTCATTTGTTTTCCACAACATTTTTTAAATGTTATGTAATAGAAATCCATTGCATTCAAAAAAATAACAACGTTTTTTGTAATAGAATTGACAACGTTTTAAAAACATTGTCATTTGTTTTCCACAACGGTTTTTAAATGATGTGTAATAGATATCCAAGAACTATATTACAAAATGACAACATTTTTTTTAATAGAAATGACAATGTTTTTTAAACGTTGTTATTTGTTTTCCATAACGTTTTTTTAAATGTTGTGTAATAGAAATCCATTGCATTCAAAACATGACAACGTTTTTTTGTAATAGAATTGACAACGTTTTTGAAACGTTGTCATTTGTTTTCCACAACGTTTTTTAAATGTTGTGTAATAGATATCCAAGAACTACATTAAAAAAATGACAACATTTTTTTAAAATAGAAATGACAACGTTTTTTAAACGTTGTTATTTGTTTTCCACAACATTTTTTAAATGTTGTGTAATAGAAATTTAGGAACAAACGTTGCATTTGAAAAATGACCTATTACAACATCGCATATCACAACGTTTTGGAAAACGTTGTAAAATAGCTATCACAACGTTTTAAAAACGTTGTGAAAGACCATATTTGTTGTAGTGTGGGCTTCAACTCATGGTGAGTCGGGAGAGAATAACGAAGGAGGACAAAACTCGGGAATCGTACCAGGTGACAATCCAAAATATGTGGACACATTACTCCCCACCTGGTTAATCCAACCATAAAAATTATTTTGGTCGGCGCGCATTTGCGCCAACTGCTGATTAATCATTTGGTTTTCTAACGAGATCTCCTCCTGCCTATTGGAGATAGCCTCTAAAGGATCCACCTCCTCTTAAATATGAGCCTCCCCTTGAGGCTCATCATGTGGTCCCTCTCCCGTGGTCGGGCGCGGTGATCAAAAGAAGCGTCGCTTATGCCGCTCGAACTCTCTCCAAATCTGGAGTCCAAACGACTCCAGCCCCACCACACAATCATGTAATCAAACTCGGGAAAACGAATCCCAAGTTTGTCCTACCTCTAATGACGGTCTGAATCTGGGCGTTGATCAGGGCCCAACGTCAACAGAGCCACCGGTCAGGAGGGTGTAGATCAAAACGACCTTATGCGAAGACATCGTGTGCTGGTGGTTGGATGGCATAAGGTGTGCACAGAAAAATTTAAACACGACCTTGGTCGTGTTCGTTAGAAGGGACTCATCCATGGTGCGGGGGCCGAATGGCGGACCTTGATGTTAGGTCCAAACCGTGTCAGGAGTTGCGATAGTCACATTAATCTCCTGGAGAGGGACAACATTGGCGAGATGGATACTATAATGGTCAGTATCCTTCGCGAAATTAGGGGTGCTGAAATAAGGGTTAATTCTATAGTGTGAAAAGTCGACATCCATACCTTTAACAGAGCTGGTGTCAAGTACCTCACAAGATATGGAGATACGCCCGTTGGCGTAGAATTCATAGACAATGGCCATGCCCGGATTCGCATAAAGAGGTGCCCATCTTCGTCGGACGAAGTGGGCAGGTCATAATTTTGCTCATCTTTAGAGCGGGAAGAAGAAGGTCCGGTGTTTCTACGCTTAGGGGCCATTTGGGGACACTAAAAATATATCTACTCTCTACCAAAATTAAAATTCAAATAATCCAACTAAAATAATAAAAGCATGCACGTAAACAAATAAAATAGTCCTATCACCCTAGCATAAAAAAATTTGACAGATCAAAATTTTAAAAAATGAGGGATAGAAGATACATGGTTGGAGTGATGCTTTGACTGTAGTGGATGTTTCAGCCGGAATTTTCGAAACTTCGACGTCGGCAATGGTGGCTGCAACAGTTTTTCACACTTGAATAGAGTGAGATGGGGGTGATTATGATGATGGAAGCTTGAAGAAGGGAAGCTGGCAATTGAGTCTTAGTCGGAATAAGTGAGCTTCAATTTTGACAGAGTTGAGAGAGAGAGAGAGAGAGAAAGAGATATCGCTAGAAGTTGTGAGAAGTTTGAAGGCTTGAAATTCTGTGACTGCTCAGAGCCGCCTCGATTCTGCTTTTAAAGAGGGCCTTGCGGCCCCAAGGTGTGTTTACCTTGCATCCGCAAGGTTATAGTCAAAGGACAATGATGCTGAGGTAGGGCCTGCGGGGGCATGGCCTAAGGATCTTGCAACCGCAAGGTTCACGCATCTTTTGAGATTAATGAGGCCTTCTGGTCGCAAGGTGTTAATACCTTGCATCCGCAAGGGTCATAGATTGTTCGCCTTTGGGAAGCTGTTTCACAGTTTTGTGGTGTCTTCGGTTTAGTCCTTCCATTACGTTGCGTTAGGGTCATTTCTTTCCTCCATTCTGAAAATTCTACAAAACTACTACACTCAAATATTAGATAACATATAAATACTACACTATGATGCTTTTCTCCCCCAAACTTGAATTCTGCCAATACTAGAAAGCATTTAAATGCTCATAATCAAATAAGATGGAGAAAAACATATATATATTATACTACGAAAGCAAATAAAATTTTCATCAATGTGGGTTGCCTCCTACATAACGCACTTGTTTAACGTCTTTGGCTCGACCTAACAGCAAACATAATCTCTTGGGGGTTCGGTGTCAGAGAGACGAATGAGTTCAATTGTTCTCTCTACTGACATGGGTTCAAAATAATGTTTGAGTCGGTAAGCATTTATGTGGCGACCCAGCCCGGGCCCGAGGTGGAACCGCGGGTCGGACCGCCCAAATAAGGAGGGAAACAAGTAGGCAATTAAACATGCAAGGACTAAATTTTTAAAAACGACGTGACGCAACATTAGAGACGTAGCACGCCTCGGCGCCAAAGGGCCGGTATTTTTAAAACTCTTTTCAACCTGATATAACAGTTAAACAATTTAAACCAAGTCATCGGCGACACTACATGCCGGAACCCAAGCTAACAGTTTATAGACAAGAATTAAATAAGAGCTAATAGGATGCTCAGCGGAAGACTTATACAAGTGGGATAATAACAAGTTAACCAAAGCTCGGCTTACACAATGCCGGCACAAAAGGGGTACAAGTACTACAAGTGTTATAACTACTAGTAGCTAACAAGAGTAAACAAACAAGTTCTATACAAGTACCCAAGCATAGTCTAGTTGACTTGCTTAAACCCGTCGTCCTTACAAAACATGAACAAGAGGAAGAGAACATCTAAACCACCTCTTCAACAAAGACGACGAACCAAAAGGGAGTACAGGGCACGAACACGCGAGTCAACGCAGACTTCTTGCTAGGATCTAAAGCAGTAAAGGGGAAAGGGTAAGTCATAAAGACTTGTAAGCTATCAATCATGCATGTCATGGCAATATGCAACATACAAGGCAAGATATCGTCACATAAGCATAGAGATCATATATCCAGGATGCACATTGTTTCACATAAGTGCGCATAAATAAATCACATAGGATAAGGATATATGGAGAGCCGGGCCGCTACGTAGTTCCTGCATACAAGCGTTATCGGGAATGTGCGGGTATCGAATGCGTGTAAGTACATCGATCTTCCGAGGAGATGCCCGGGATAGTCACCAATGGTGCTCTTAATTGATTACAACAAGGGAGCTACTTCCCCACTGTGGCCACAGTGGAGGCGTGTGTGAACAAAGACGGGATGCCAGCTGGACTCATGCAAATGCCAAGTAATGTATACTTAACAAAATTCTCAAGTAGAGAACGAGGTCGACAAGAGCGATCTCGTTCATGACAAGTAAATTATTCTCATCAATAACCAAGTAGGATTGAGTTCGACAAGAGCGAACTCACATGTCAATTAAGTATTCTATAATATGACATTCAAGATCAAGCAAGGCAATCAATTCAAGTTCAAAGTCTAGAATTATTATTCTTAGGGAAACGCGTTTAGAACGTCGTAGGGATTGATCGGTGAGCCGGTATTGTTCAATAGCTCGCTAAACTTGACTCCGTTGAGTCGTCTCTAACAATTCATCCAATAGAGTTAGGACGCTAAATGCATCACAAACCCTTTTCTAAGTTCGCGTATATGATCGGCTAAGTCATTAATCCATTTAACAACCGTAGTTAAGGATTGTCATCAATTCAATTTCAAGGAGCCTTAGAATTATTATTTCAAAGGTTGATAATTTACAATGGTCCAAGAACATTAATTATTCATAGGAGAACATAGAACACATTTTATTCTAAGCATAGAACCCAATTCAACAAGATGGACAAATCATGGCATATGGAACCCTAGCATTCCTAGTTTCCAAAAGTCATCAAAATCCAATAGTCCAAGAACATTAGTTGTTCCTAAGAGGGCATAGAACATATTTAATTCTAGGCATAGGACTACATTAACAAGATGATCGTATTAATCAAAAATCTCAAAAGACCAATTCATCAACAATCATGGCAAGGGCATGGTAGAAGCATGGGAATTACAAGAAGAGGGGGACATGGCATATCTAGCATACATCCTAAGGGGAATCGATAGCTTACCTTCACCAAGGAAAAGGAAGGTTGGAGCACAAAGTAACCGGATGGAATCGATCTCCTAGTCGGTAGCTTCACTCCGGTGGTCTCGGTTTGGCAAACGGAGGTCGGGAGCTCAATCCATGGAGGAGACACACACTAGTCTCACCTTTTCTCTACACACACTAATATGGCAAGAGAAAGAGAAGAAAATCTGGGAATGGAAGCTTAAATGGCTGATCAACAAGAGGGTGAGCTTTTATATGTTGCATGAATTTGGTGGAAGTCCACATGTCAAGGGGAGAGGGCTCCAATTTCCACTTGTCAAATGGAGGTAGCTTGAGGTTAGGACTAATATAACTTGATTAGTGTTTAATAGGTAGGATTAGGGCCAATTAGGAAGGGGTTTAAGGGGTCAAAGGTCGGACATAGCAGAAGAGGGAGGAAAATTCCCGTAGCTGGAAGAAGGCTGAGGCGGGCGCCTCCATGGCCCGCCTCGTAAGGTCCCCTGATTTTCATTTGCTCTCAGCTTCTGGTGCGCGCGCCTCACTCGATCCATGCGGGCGCCTGGGCTTCTGGGGCTCCAAAACTTGACTTAAACATGTCCTAAAGGGTCCTAAACTTGTGGGCAACCATTCTAGGGTCTAACACCACTCAAAACAAGTCCGAAACACACCCGAACAACACCCGGAACAAGGTAGGACAAGGCTCGAATCATGCGACGATTGGTTGACGAATCAAACCCGGATCAAACGTTAATAAAACTATGATAACTTGGGCATGGAAAAGGCTTGTTTAACCATGGTTATGACTTGAATATAAGTCCGGCAACTCAAGGAACAATTCGTACGTCGAAATACGCGCAAAACGGGAGAAGAGGGAAAACGCTAAGGCCAAAACAAAACAAGAAGTTTTCCAAACTTCTAATCAAGCTTACTATGATCAAGGTAAACGTTCTAGGTCATCTATGATGGACAATAGAACTATAACAAGTCTCGGTCGAGTGCTAACACGCTAAGGCAAACACTCAAGGTACAAGGTAATGCAAGAAATGCAAGAAAGGCATTCAAGCAACTAGGCACATAATACTCTAATGTGAGTATGACATGAACAATTAGAGGCATCTAACATGTTAAGGCATAATACAAGCATGTTATTAAGGCATAAGACAAGTAATGCAAGTAATGGGTTTGGGTTCTCACAATTTACTTTAAATATCTCATCAGTCTTTGGGTTTTTAATATCAACTGCTCCATATGGATAAATTTGTACAATAATGAAAGGACTTGACCATTTCGATTTTAATTTTCCTGGGAATAATATGAGTCTAGAATTAAAAAGAAACACTTTTAAACCTAGACGTAACACTTTTTTAGAGATTCCCATATCATGGTATCTTTTGGTCTTTTCTTTATAAATTTTCGCATTCTCGTACGAATTTAGCCTATGTTTTTCGAACTCATTTAACTGCTAAAGCCGTTCTTCACCAGCCAAAGCTAGGTCAAAATTAAGAGTTTTAATGGCCCAATACGCCTTGTGTTCAATTTCTACAGGAAGATGGCATGCTTTGCCACACACCATTCTATAAGGACTCATACCTATTGGGGTCTTATAAGCAGTTCTGTAGGCCCAAAGAGCATCTTTAAGTTTTGGTTCCCAACTCTTTCGGTTTGGTCTAACCGTCTTTTCAAGGACTGCCTTTATTTGTCTGTTACTAACCTTTACTTGGCGAGAAGTTTGAGGATGATATGGCGTAGCCAACTTTTGTGTCACACCATGTTTCCTAAGGCACGCGTTCATCAAACGATTGGTGAAGTGCGTTCCTTGATCACTAATTATTGCTTCGGTACTCCATACCGAGCAAATATATAATCATCCAAAAACTTGACAACTATTTGGCCATCATTATTTCGGGTAGCAATGGCTTCTATCCATTTCAACACGCAGTCAATAGCAACTAGAATATATTCACAACCACTCGAAACTGGGAAGGGACCCATAAAGTCAATACCCCATACATCAAAATTTTCAATAACTAAATTGTTATGCAAGGGGATCTCATTCCTTTTACTAATTCTGCCAGTCCTTTGACATCTATCGCATGTTTTGCAAAATATTTCAACATCTCTAAAAATGGTAGGCCAGTATAAACCAGATTATAAGATTTTCCTAGCAATTTTACCACTACTAAAATGACCACCTGTAGACACCCCAATTTCGTACCCCTGGTATGTGACTGACATAAAAATATCAAGAACTGTTAAAACTTAACAAATGTCAAGTTACAGGAGTCAAAAATGCGAAAGAAAAAGCATGATGCGCGAAACAGTGAACTACAGGGGGTGAAAGTGCAAAAAATCAAAGTTGAATAGTTGGCTTGGTGCCGCACCAAGGAGTATGGGTGCCGCACCATGCAAGTCACTGTTGCCTCTCTCAGTTGCCGAAATGTACAACCTTTGAAGCTCAAGGTACAACTCACCAATATAGGCTGAAGAAATCAGAGAATGCCCGATGAGTCCTGCCTCTCCAGTATAAATAGAAGCCTCGACCTCTCATTTCAGTGTTCATTTTTCTGCGATCAAGAATCGCAATGAAGCTCTGCTCCTTCGTTCTTCCGATAATATTAGTACGAGAGGTGCGAGATAGGTGAGTGGAAGCCCCTAAAATCTCCAAACCCCGTCCAAACTCCGCCAAAACAAAAACTCATAGGTTATAAGTGATCCCTAGCCTAGTTGTTAGGTATCCACCTCACTTTCCCGGCCCAAAACTCCCAAAGTAAGCCGTTACTCTGCCCGAGTAACGAGCTGAAAAGTCAAAAAACTAAGCCGTGGTTCTGCCCAACCAAAAAGGCCAAAACCTACCAAAATAAGCTGTCACTCTGCCCGAGTTAACAAGCTCAAAGTCTCAGAAATAAGCAGTCACTCTGCCCAAATCAAAACAACAACCACACAACAAACAACAGAAAAGACTCCCTTTCCCTGAAGGACAGAGCGAGCACACCACCGCTCTAAAAGGTAAAGCCTTTAAGGGCGCCGTTTATTTTATTTATTTATTTTTCGGTCTTTTATTTATTTTTAAAATTGTTATTTAAATCCGGCACAATGTAGCCAATATAAGCCGTTGTGCTGCCCGGATTAGAATAGGAAATACTATGTAAAAGAGCCGTTATAATGGCCAAATATTCTTAAATATGTCTGTAATTATTGCAAGAAAATGGATGCGAGTCCGTAAATAATGTAGCCATGGATGTATTTGTTTTAATTTCCTGTCTTTTAATACTTTATTTATTTGCTAAATAAATATAACAATAAGCATACTTCAGCCAAAAACCATTTTTGAGACCGAAAGGGCGAGTTGGGTGCCTAGCACCTTCCCAACTCGTAACTTAGCCTCCGAACCCGTTTTCTTTTTCTCTGGTTTATTTTTATTTTATTTGGTTTTGCTTTATTTGCCTTAAAATAAAGATGACGACTCTAAAACTTTCAGATTTAGTGGGGCCTCGCAACACTCTTTCTTTGCACTTTCCCGTTCTCCCCTAAAAAAGGGAGAAATGGGAATGGAAGGGTGATGTATTCCCATATCCTGGTATCCCCTAAAAAAGGGATAACTTGATGCGGGAAACCCAAAGCTCCCATAGTGATCTGAACGGGCCATAAGGCTATTTTTAATAAAATCCATAGTGGGGGCGTCGCAATATCCTTTTTTGCACTTTTCCGTTTTCCCCTAAAAAAGGGACAATGGGAATGAAATGGTAAATCATTCTCATATCCTGGTATCCCCTAAAAAATGGATAACTTGATGTGGGAAACTATAAAGTTCCCATATTGGATACAAAATCCACTAAAGGCAACCGAGACACATTTCAACGTGCTAACATAGACAGCACTCCTCTCGCACTTTTGATTTCGTCTTCCCCTAAACAAGGAAGGGTAGAACGAGAGCAGTGGTGTCCCGCATCCGCACGTACGCGCACCCCTATCCAAGGGTGCGCGGGGCGCGGGTCGCACCCTGGGAACCTCACAATGGCGACTCTGCTGGGGAGTTGTTTTATTTTAAATAAAATGGAGGGCTAGACTCATAAAATAAAACTTTTTTGTTTTTATTTGTTTCTCGCAAGATGCTTGTTATATTAATTTACGCATTTGAATATAGTGTTCTTATACATCCGTATCTATATTTGTGGATATGATCCTCCATCTTGCAGCAGTTTCGTTCCGATAACTGTTAAAGGTGTGTTTAAGAACATTAAAAAAAAATTTCAAAAAAAAATATATCAAAAAAAAATTCGAAAATTCAAAAAAAAAAGTATATATTATATTTGTTACAAATAAATTCCGGGCAGCACAACAAAGGAGCCGGGGCTTTATTTTATTTCCGACTCTATATTATTTTTTTTCTTTCAGTTTATTTTCCTTTTCATTTTATTATGTACATTTATACATATCTGCATTCATGCCGCTATTTTATTTTGGGGACATAGGACCAAAATTTGTAATTAATAGGATAGATAGTTTCCCCACTTTTCTTTCTATTTCTTAAAATGATGTGTTTAGCTTGCTTGCGCCAAAATAAAAAGCCGAGAAAATCCACACATAACAACAAGACCACATATCTCGCTTTTATTTTTCTGCTCATATCTAGAATAAATAAAGACTTTACTGCTTTCTAGATACCGCACACACGTGCACGCATATATATATATTCCGAACTGTTACCCTACACCATGGCCAGCCTACCCCCTGCATAAGCCAACGTTAGAATGCATATAGTTTCTCAGGACACTTCACAGACCGACCGGTTTTTTGCATTTCTGAATTATGAGCCAGCCCGTAAAAAAAAAAATAAAAAAATAAATAAAATATATATATATATATATATATATATATATATATATATATATATATATATATGTCAAAAAAAAAATGGAAATGCTAAGTTCAAAAAAAAAAAAAATATATATATATATATATATATATATATATATATATATATATATATATATATATATATATATATATATATATATATATATATATATATATACAATAAGCAAAAAAAAAAAGCAAAAAAAAAGAGTATAAATATAAATAACAAACAGAGGCTGACTTATAATTCTCAGATGCTCGACCTAGATAATTTCGAATGGTGGATCTGGAAAGAGTATTAGGCCCTTCGCCTCGGGACCATCCCATCTGGGAGTCGAAAGGCGTGTGGAATACGTTGGTCCTATACTCGGAGAAAGAATCCACTGTTCAGAAAGTCCCGAGGCTGTCAAAATAAAGCGGTGCTTATCCGGTCAATTGTAGGGAAAAAAAAATACTAATAAAAAGGCACGCCGCCTCTCCAAGCCTGCACCTCCGAAATTCTTCCGATACCTCCAAAACCCCATTTTCCTCGTAAACACGGCCCGAATTTGGAAAGGCAGAGATAATACGGCCGGTTGATACGGGAAAGTAAAGCGTAAATCGATCGAGGGTATCGCTTTCAAATCAGAATCGCATGGCGTAATCATTTCGAGAGGATACGATCCGATCAGGTATGGCGAAAGTGAACGATAACCATGGGTATAGATTCGAGGGCCTGTGGGTATGTTCGACTCGGCAATGCAGGAATGGTTTGACCAAAAGTTGGGTGCAACGATGAGTCAAATGGCTAGTCCGTACAAAGCCTAAAATCCAGTGGTGAGGTGAACTCTTCCCCTACTATTCCCCAAGATGCATCCACATCTCGTGGTGCCTCCAAACCCAACTCCTCGGCCAAACACTAACCCACCAAATACTACCACTACCCAAATCCCAATCCTCCACCAAGTCCCTACTGCCCAAATATCTATCCTTACCTGTCCTACCCACCATATCTTCCCCCAAACACCCAGAATCTAAATGACATCCCTTTTCCTATAACTAACCCACTCCTAAATAGCTCACATATGGACCCAAAAAGCTTTAACCCACCACGCCAAGTTACCATATACTTACCTCCTAATGATCCTGGTCGCCCGGCCGAAACCGCCAATAACCCGCCTACCCAAAACCCACAAAACCAAAATCCTTATACTATCCAAAATCCATCAACCCAAGACCTTTATCCAACCCAATACCCATATCCAACCCAGAGTCCTTATAATGCCCAAAATCCATCAACCCAAAATCCATACACTGTCCAAAACCCACCAACCCAAAATCCCTACCAAAACCTTCAACCAGAAATAACTTGACCTTCCCAAATCCAAACCAAGGCGGTATATACCAAAAACCAACTCCCCACCACCAAAATGGAGGCAGACATGGAAAATAAGAAGGCCATGATGCTTAAACTTCTCAATAAAGGGGAATTTTCTACTTGGGCCCTAACATTGCAACCATCAGCAATACTTCCCTCAAAGTTCAAAATGCCCGACATAGAAAAGTTTGACGGGACTGGATGCCCTATATCCCATTTGAAGTCTTATTCCACCGGCATGCAGTCAAGGGAGCTAGCTTTGAGGCTATGGCTTCCAATTTTCACCTCACCCTGATAGGAGCTGCCAAACAATGGTTAATGTTGTCCGACAAATAAAGCGGTACCATGAATACTGGGACCGATAGCCGAAGCTTCCTTGAAAGATACAAAGACAATACTGGCCCCCGAAAATAGAAGGGACCTTGAATCGTGCACCCAACGGAAAAGGAAACTGTGCCGAGAGTTTGCGGTCGAAATGTGGAAGAGAAAGCCGGCACGCCTGACCTTTGATGCACTGATCCGCCGAAGTCATGCCAAATGTTCATCAAAAACCTCCAGCCCATTTACCTGGAACATATGCGGTACCTCCCCTATACCAATTTCAAAGAAATAGTGGAGATAGGAGCCCGTATTGATGATGATATACGGACTGGCCAACTGAAAACCAATACGTCTCCTAGTTCTTTCCGTTACTCCAAAGGAAAGATAGCCACACCAAAGACCAACACGGTTCAATATGGTAGGGAATGCCTCAACCCATTTTCTACCCAAAATTATAGCTGTTCCATGGTATTATGGGTCGGACAGTGCTGTCAATACGGTGGGAGCAAATGATGGCCCGGCCGAAACTTGAGAATCGAGCGAGGTAGCCGGCATTATGATGAGCTAAGCTCCCGATGCGTGATACTGCGGGGGCTAATGGCACAAGGAGTGTTGAAGCCGTTGGAAAATTATAAGCCACGACCCGCCGAGGACTTGGAACCATGCCCGATCTTGTGAATATCATCGCTCGGTGGTCACCTCACCGACAAATGTTACACCCTCAAAAATGCTATCGGGACCTAATAGATGATAAGGTTATTGAAAAACCTCCACGGACCAAATGTAGTCAATAACCCTCTACCTCAAATCAATATGATTGAGGTTGATGAAAACTCCCTTTTGTGCCCAAGTTTGAAATAAATAAACATCCACTTCCATATATCCTCATTCCTATTCCTCCACCCTTATCCATAAAAGAGCCTAGGCGTAATATGCTCTCTTGGGACACCATCCTTGGTAGCCAAAACACATGTAACATTGAAAAAGCCACTTGGGTTGGTGGAGATGTTAGCCACCTTACCCATCTGGCCAGAGCCTACCGCCCAACCACGAAAGAGGTGACCACTCTGGGAAAGATCAAGTGAATCTTGGGGCTAAAAGCGATGGAAGATTCTTTATTAGCTCGGATGAAGAAAACTTCGGCCAACATTTCCATCACAGGGCTTCGTGTGCTTCTAAGACCCAGGTGATATTGGCTAAGTCATTAAGCAGGCGGTCGTTCTATTGAAACCTCCCCAATGAGCTTACTCGGATGATCGGGAACATCCATTTCGGGAGCGTAATAATGTTTACCGATCTAGACACTGCCAAGGAAGGAACTAACCACATTGATGCTCTTCACATCAACGTAGGGAAAGGAAGGTTCCCAGAGTTTTGATAGATAATGGGTCTTCATTTGAATGTATGTCACCCGACACATTAGCCAAAATGGGGATAAAGATATCAGAACTCACTCCTTCCTCGCAGAGCAGTTAAGGCATACATACAACACCCGATCGATGTGTCTTGGGGGTGGTCACTTTAATGTTAACTTGTTGGGCCACTAAACATGCCGGTTGAGTTCCAAGTCTGGATATACCAGCACCTTTGCTTTGTTGTTGGGGCCCTTGGATTCATGGGGTAAAGGGGTAGCCTCTTCATTACACCAGTGTCAAATTCATCCACGATGACCACATAGTAATTATTCGGCCGATAAGATCGTGGAGAATAAGGAAGCGAGGATATCCCAATCCTCGAGATAGAACATGAACTCTTGGTATTTTCTCGGTGGCTTTGAGGTTATCCCCCAAGCCGTGGTCAACGCCATTGAATATGGCCGAGAAACCGACATCATTGAAAGAAAGTCACTTTCCTAGGAAACATGGTCCCTTTAAACATGTTCCGAAAAATGAATTATATGCCTCGGTCTAGGTCTCTAGAAATCGCAAGTGGCTAGTTAATTTAGTCCAAGATGAACTTAAGGAATGTATCCCTCCTTTCGCGCCTAGGATACACGCCTACTAACCGAAGTAGCCGCAATTATGAAACGTAAACGAGAAAAGGAAGGCGTAAAGAGAAAAGCCGCCCTTATGAATATCCCCCTCTCCAACC
>JABEVN020002184.1:0-22290 GCA_013146195.2 Codonopsis lanceolata
TCGATAAGTAGTGAGATTGTATGATTCTAACCACGTAAACCACAACATTACGTTTTCATCTATAATGTTCCTAGAGAGATTATAGCCGACGAGAAGCACTTAGAGATGAATTTGGAGGAAAAGGGAATACCCAATGGTTGTAATTTTTTGGATGTCGCAACAATGGGTGCAACATCGGGCGCGCAGAGCTTCTTCCGTGAAGCGCACAGAACAACATCGAATCTTCACTAACTTCGGTCCCTTCGCAGCATCATGTTCTGATCGTAACTATCATCAAATTCAAGAACTTGGTCGACTAAGCGACCACGAGGTTGAGCAAAGGAAGAAGGACCGTAGGTAAGCAATGACTAGATTCTGCGGCAACGTCATCATCGAAGGGCTAACTTTGCAGCCATGGAAGATGTCCTTCTTGGAGAGAGAGCTTTAAGTGGAATACAACCCTGGGGAGACGATATGATAGTCATCATCTCCCGAGCGCTTCTTGTACGCGAGAAGGAGGAGATACGGTGACAAGGACGGCTCGCGAACAGGATTGAGAGGAACAAAGTCATCATCATCCGAATCACCGTCCAAGATGGACTAATTCTTTCAAGAAACCCGTGCCTACTTTGTTCTTCTTTGCCGCTGAATGCCTGCAACAGGGATCGTCGTAATTTGCCTGAATTCCTCTTCGCCGCCACCTGGGCGAGTGGTGGTTTCCAATAGCTGTGGGAAGGCCGACAATTCTCCTCGGGTTTTCAACATCAATTTCATTTCCTTTTTTCACCAGAAGAATTAATACCGTGAGAGGTTCAGAACGGTTGAAATACAACCATACCGTAGAAATTATCGCGATGGATTGGGGCTCAATGTTGCTTTCATTGTTTGCCGCATTGATTTTGTCAATTGGGATTTTGAGGATGAAGCCATCGAGATTTGGCGAAGACGAATGGGTGAAGATCACAGAGGACGGAGACCGAGAACCGAAATTTTAAGAGAAAACCGAGACCCGAAAGCACCGAGATTTGTGAGGGGATGTTCTCAGAGTAATGTCGCATTTTCTCGCAGAAGGTTTCTTAACTCGCCCACTAATGCAATTAGTCGTTGGATATTAATGATGGATAGTGAAACGTCAAGCCCATAAACCAGAACTCAAAATTCAAAAATCACATGCTCAACCAACCCGATAGAATTAAGATATAAGTCCGGCCGTTATGAACATGAGAGATATGAGGAGAAATAGACACCACCAATTCGACAAAAAAAAATTTGGAATTTATCGGGTATTTCAGGGATACACAAAACATACTTAACCAAGATTGAAACCACACAAGATATTCAAACACAATCAATAAACACAGTTCTGATCATTAAGAACAAACACAGCCGTTTAGACAGCCACATAAAATAATGACTTTGAGAACAAAAGGCAAAACATGCATTAATTTTGAAGGACGTAAACTAAGGAGGCCGATATCCTCGCATCTATACGACCTACACGTATGTCTAAAATATAAAGAGAAAATCAAAAGAAAGAATGCATATACACACAAGTGATATGTCTAGATTATCTGATTGTAGTTCTCAATGTTGCAACAATGGAAATCACATTCACCAAAAAATCTGTGATTTTATGTTCAAAATCTCATTTTTCTTTCACCAAATAAACACAATTACTCCCAGAAATATCATAGGTACTTTATTTCCCTATGAAAATAGCTTTACTTTATTTCAAGCTAATGCACCACTATGAACTTTTCACACTATTTACTAAGGGTAGCAACTTAACTTATTGATCAACCCATGGAATTCGAAAATCCATAGTCCCAAAAGAAAGAAGCCACAACCTTGTTCATAGGTAGCTCTTTTCCGTTAGGTAGCTTTCACACTTTGTCAATTAAAAGGAGTCAATTTAGTCAAGATCAACCCATGCAAGTCGAAACTTCATAGTACATTGACAAATCGGCAAAGATCCTAAATTTTTGAAAGGTAGCTCTTTCCTTTGTGGTTTAACGTAAAGTTTTTCATTTTAACAACAACTTCATTGGGAGAAGGTGAGAAGAATGTGAACAATAGAATCACAATAATCTTGAATGGATCATCACACATGCACAAAGGTAGTTAACTCAAACAGATTGAAATCTAGCGTGCTAAATAACAATGCAATATGCCTATATTTTTTTTAAGTGAGGGATTACATGGCACACATACCGAGAGATTTCCTAAGATTTATGAATCTCTCAAAATCTAGACTTTTAGTAAAGATATCAGCCAATTGGTTTTCTGTACCAACATGTTCAATGCGCATAATGCCTTGTTCAACTAAGTCTCTAATAAAATGGTGTCTTATATCTATGTGCTTTGTTCTCGAGTGTTGAACATGATTTTTAGCTATGCTTATTGCACTTGTGTTGTCACAATACATGGTTAAGATATCAATTGCAAACCATAATCTTGAATCATTTGTTTCATCCACGTGTGTACATCCACTACCGCCAGCCTATATACTCTGATTCAACTGCTGATAGGGATACACAATTTTGTTTCTTGCTAAACCAAGATATCAGATTGTTTCCTAGATAAAAACATCCTCCAGATGTGCTTCTCATGTCATTAACACCGGCCATCCGGTCAAGATCGCTAAACCAACAATATTGGTGTTCGTGATGCAGTATACCACAAACCCATGCCAAAGGTCTCACCCAACATATCAAATTATTCTTTTACAGCTTTGTAGAAACTTTGGGGTTTGCTTGATACCTAGCACACAAACACACATCGCATACATGATATCCGGACGGTGGTAGTTAAATACAAAGAAACTTCCTATCATACTTCTATATGTAGATCAACACCTTCGATTTTTCATCTCTCGTTAAGTTTATTGGATGTACCCATAGGGGTTTTCTTATGTTTTCCATTCTCAAGATCAAATTTTTTCACCAAGTTAAGAGAATACTTGGCTTGAGAAATGAACATCCCTTCATGTGATTGTTTGATCTGAATTCCTAAGAAATAGGTCAATTCCCCTACCATGCTCATTTCGAATGTGGAAGTCATGCAATTTACAAATTATTTTTCCAAGGATTTGGAGGTGGATCCAAACACAATGTCATCAACATAAATTTGAGCAATCAAAATGTGTTTATCTTGTTTTTGAATAAACAAAGGTTTTATCCACCTTTCCCCTTTTAAACCCACTTTGTAAAGGTGATCTGAAGTTTACCTACCATACCAAGCTCTAGAGCTTGTTTGAGGCCATACAAAGCCTTTTTCAATCTAAACACATGATTGGGTTTATGGGGGTCCTCAAACCCTTTTGGTTGTTCCACATACACTTCTTCATCAAGAATGCCATTTAAAAAAGCACTCTTCACATCCATTTGTTGAAGAGTTATGTCAAGGAAACAAGCAATTGCCGTAGCGCATCGGATAGACTTAATGCGGCCACATGTGCAAAGGTTTCATCAAAATCCACCCCTCAACCTCTCAGATACCCTCGAGCTACCAATCTAGCTTTTATTCCTTATTATTTCTCCCACTTCATTCATTTTGTTTTTGAAAATCCATTTAGTTCCAATAACATTTATTGAAGTGGGTCTAGAACTAGATACCAAACATCATTTTTGTGAATTGATCTAGTTCCTCTTGCATGGCATTTATCCAACTTTCATCTGTGGCCTCTTGCACATTTTTAGGTTCAACAGTGGAAACAAAACATGAGGCATGTATATCATCAAATTCAAGTGTGGTCATGCATGCTAGTGTTTTGTAGTCCACTTTACCTTTCTTCCTTGTTGCCATACCATCCTGTACATTACCTATAACTTGAGTGAGAGGATGGTTTTTCTGGATCTTGCTTGGAATGTCAATTTCCTTTTCACCAATCTGATCGATCGCTTCGACTTGAATCGCTTTCAAAGACTTTCATCTTCTCGCCGGCTTCTTTTGTTCATGTTTCTTCCGATGTTGCAACATCCTGAAGCACATTGGGTGAAACATCCCGAATTTTTCCACCGAACCTCATGCATCGCCGAACTCTCTGCCTCGTCCGAACTATCGGATTCACTTTCTATTTCGATCAAAATCTCCAAAATCTAAGATCCCTGAAACATCTTCCTCAGAAGTTTTGTGACCAAGACCAGTTAGATCATCAAAAACAATGTTCATGGATTCCATAATAGTCTTAGTTCGCAGATTAAAAACTCTATATGCACGACTATTTGTGGAATATCCCATGAAAACACATTTATCACTCTTAGAGTCAAACTTGGAAAGTTGATCTCTATCATTGAGCAGATAACACACGCACCCAAACACATGAAAATATTTCAAGGTAGGTTTCTTCCCAAGAAAAATTTCGTAAGGTGTCATTGTGCTACCTGGTCTCAAGAAGACCCTTTTCCCTATATGACAAGCAATGTTTAGTGCCTCAGCCCAAAATCTTTTAGCCAAATTTTTGAATGTAACATCACCCTAGCCATTTCCTGTAATGTCATGTTCTTTCTCTCTGCCACACCATTTTGTTGTGGAGTTTTGGGAGCAGAGAATTCATGTGAAATACCATTGGAGGCACAATAATTAGAAAAGGATGCATTTTCATATTCCGTGCCATGATCTGATCTAATCCTAATGAGTTTTAGATCATACAAGTTCATTACACGGGTGTACCAAATTTTGAAAGCCTCAAAAGTTTCAGACTTCTCTCTTAAAAATATTACCCAAGTATATCTAGAGAAGTCATCTACACAAACAAAGGTATACTTTTTCTTACCTAGGCTTTCTACCTCAATAGGACCCATAAGGTCGGTGTGAATCATCTCCAAGCATCTAGAAGTGGAGCATTGTGTTATGGGAAGATGTGAAGCCTTAGTTTGTTTACCTTTTTGACACGATCCACATACCTTTGAATAATTCCTTTCCAAATTTGGTAATCCTTTAACAAAGCATCATGTTTCACAAGCTCATCGAGCTTACGAAAACTCATGTGACCAAGTTTCGTGCCGTAGATCTGTTACATCAAGACTTGCTTTTGACACGAATGGGTATTGTTGAACAAGTAACGCTTATCGACGATCTTAAACCCGTCGAAGACATTTGTTATTATGATCAAGAACTTCACAAGAATGTTTGTCAAACCTTACCTGAAGATCATCATCACACAACTGACTTATGCTGATCAGGTTTGTCTTAAGACCTTCCACATGGTAAACATTTTTGAGGTTTGGAAGGCCTTCAACGTTCAATGTTCCTTTACCGACAATTTTCCCTTTGGCACCACCACCATATGTCACTGATCCACCATTAATACTCACATATTCCTTCAAATTCTCAGCTGCACCTGTCATATGTCTAGAACAACCACTGTCAAAATACCAAGATCCAGCAACATGAGATTTTAAGGAAGTGAAAGTAACATTACATTCTTCATCATGTGACATGGAAGCACCAGGGCAGATATCAAAAGGCTCACAATATTTGGCTCTACATTTTTCATCACAAGTTTTGGGAACCCACATTTGTTTGACTGTTTTGGGTTGGTGTTTTTGAAAAAATTTATGATTTGTCTTTGAATGAGGCTTCCAATGTTTCTGCCAATGTTGCTGCATTGGCTGCTTCATCCTGTTCTGCCAATGAGCTTTTCCAAAGAAATCTTGCCTCATTTCATTTTCATACATTGCCTTTTCGTAAAGCAAAAGGTTGTATGTGACTGTGCTTATGGCGTAGTGACAAACATAATTTTTCCTTCTTACTCTTGGTTTTTCACGTAAAACGCGAAAGCTTTCATCGGTCTGCTTTAGTTCCGTATGTTCCTTCTCCTTCTTTCACAAACACCTTAGGGACAAAACCAATACCTGATCTGGATGAATTACCAGAATTTAGCAGATCAGCAACCTTCTGTTTGCTAGAATTCCTCTTGGTCAGGGTCTCTTTTGCTTGAGCAAGCTCCTTTAATCTCCACATCCTTTCCACTTAGGACACTCTCCACCTTATTATGCATTCTTTTGATCCTCATTCGCCTTTTCGCTTCATTCGCCTTACCAAGTAGTGTAACTTGGTGAGCTCTCTTCTCCCAATCCTTGTACAGCCTCCTTGTACCCTTCCAATCTGAGTGTCCATCATCTTCTTCTGCAAGCGTGGAATTAAAACAGAAAAAATCGTTTGTTTACGCACAAATGTTTCTCCCAATGTTGCTTCGATGTTGCAACATCGGGTGACACATTTGCGAACCAACTATTTTCGAATCGTAATCATAAACAGCATTCAAGGTGATAAGATCACGTGGATCTTCTCCATCACTATCACTCAAGGTTGCTGAAAAATTCAAGCCTTTTTTTCTTAATGTGTTAGCACATTGGTTAGCATAGTGTCCATAACCTTGACATTCTCTACATTGGATAGAATCAAGGTTCTTACCATTGTAGGATGACTTTGATGCAAAAGGATTTGTGAAGGGTTTTTCTGGAGTTTGGAAAGAATTTTCTTTGGGAACAAATTTTCTAGAATCAGGTTTGAAATTATTTTTCGAGCTTGATGATGGAGTTCTATTTTGACTTTTATTTTTCAATTTTTTTTTGAATTTAGTAGTCAATAGAGCAATTGATTCTTCTCCAAAATCAGACTCATCAATATCTTTTTGAATTTCAAGCAAATCACATGAGAGATCAATTGGTGCATGCATAGCAATATTTTTCACAATGGGTGTGGAAGATGATGAGACTCCTTTGCCTTTGTGTTTTATTTGATTGTTTAGGTTCAATTCAAAGTTTTGAAGAATTCCAGCCAATCTTTCAAAAATCATCTTGTCAATATCATGTGCTTCTTCAATTGCACATATCTTGACATTGAACCTTTCAGGCAATGTTCTCATCATCTTGCTGACAAGACGCTCATTTGTAATAGGATCTCCTAAAGCAAGAGCAGAATTGGATAAATCAAGAAGTCTTCCATAATATGTCATTATGTCCTCAGACTCTTGCATCCTAGTGTTTTCAAACTGAGTAGTTAGCATTCTTAGCTTAGAAGAACGAACACTGGCAGGTCCTTCACATAAGGTCTGAAGGGCCACCCACACATCTTTGGCAGATTCATAATTTGCTATCACCCTAAAAGTATTGGCGTCTAAGGCCTTATAAATTGCAGACAAGGCTTTCGAGTTAAAAGAAGCAGTGTTCATATCATCGTTGGTCCACTCAGATTCTTTGGTGATCTTGACATCACCATCCGAATCTACAGTTTTGGGAGGACTCCAACCATATAAAACAGCAAGCCACGCTCTTTCATCAATGGATTTGATGAAGATGCGCATCTTGACTTTCCATATAGAATAATTAGCATTTGTGAGAGTAGGAGGACGAACCACGTTCTCATACTGAGAATCCATCACGTCTTTAAACAGAATCGACTCTTAGTGATATCAAGAGGAGGCTCTGATACCAATTGAAAGAACGTGATACCACGGAACCTCAATATGAGACGATGTGATTGTCAATGTTGCAGTGAATGTTGCAACAATGACAATGACAATGAGAACAAAAAGTATATCACAGATAATAACAGCGGAAGTTTTGATTTCAGATTTTAAACCAAGCAGATTTTAGTAGACAGAAATAACTCAAAACAATCTACAAGTATCAAACTTGTAGATCAAGCCTCAAGGCAACACAATATATATTAAAATCAACACTGTTTTTATGCTTTAACAATTAACAAAAATTCTCACAAGATATAGAATCTTGGAGAACCGAAAAAACCCACATAAATCACTAGACCAAATGTGGGAAGAAAGAACCAAATACAGCTTCCAAACAGCGAACAACAAGGAAGCACACAAATCAGAACTTCAGGAAATACAAGGCTGTATTCCCAGAAGTTTCAAGCAGCAGGTATGTAGAAACAGCCTGCAGAGTAGTCTCCGTATATGGCCTGTTGATCTCCTCTTCTCAAGCTCGGCACACAAGATTCTGAATCTCTCTTTCAAGCACTCTGAACAGTTTCTATCTTGTAAGCTCACAACACTCTGAATGAATTCTTTTTGTAAGCTCTCGGCGCTGCATAAAACATGAAGTCCCGTCTGCATATATAGACCATCAACCTGTAGGGACACGACACAAGGAAACAAATTCCTACTAGGAAAGGGATTAGCACAATATTAAGAAAGATTATGTTTCCTATTATGATCTCTTGCATAACTAAATTATTTTGCAAAGATTTAGTTACCAAAAAACTCATTACCTAAATCTTTTGAAAGATTTTTTTTTTTAAAATCAATCTAACAAAAAAATATCCTAACCAAATCCTAACACCTAAAAAATCATTAACAAAAATAAAATCCTTGTTTGACCAAGAAAGTGAAAACAAGACAAATTAGGCTTTGCCTAATTTACCCTTACAAACTACTTTACGGACGTTATCTTTTACTCATCATCGTCGTTCTTCGACTCTTCATTAGTTTTTTAAACTCATCTCATCTCATTTAATTTGTTAATAATAATTTATAATTTATGATTGTAGTGTTAACTTTTACGTTTGAAACATGCTTTCAACTGACTGTATGTCTGTATATGATATTTTTTTAACAAGCGTCATTTTAGAACATGTCACGTGGCCGACCAAAATCTCAAAAAATCATGACAAAGATTAATTGTGATTGACACATGTCATGATCCAATGACCGCTTGTATAAAAAAAGATTTTACGCCGCTGAAGATGGAGAGACGATCTGTATAGAAAGACTCACGAGGAAAGAGATTATTGACTCATGAGGAGAGATATAAATAATCTCTTTGTTTCATAAAATGAATTCATTTTTAAAAAGTCTAATTATTAATAGATCTATAACTAGCATGTGAGTTTGTCATAGTTACAAAAATATTTAAGTCTAAACATTAAGTAAACTAGTTTTAGAGCCTGTGCTATGCACGAGTTCTTTTGGTAATAATATTACTATAATTTTTAAATGTGATATATATTTTTTCTTTTGGTAATAGTAGTAATATAATTTTTAAATTTTTAGGCATTATGATTTAAATGTTGGAATATGAAGCCAACATCATTATGATTTAAACGTGAGATACATAATACTAATAGTAAAAATCTTTTATTTTAACACTTTGGAAAGATATATCTATTATATTAATAATAATAGTAGAATTATTTTATCTTAAAACTCTTACAACCAACATTATTTTATCTAATATGAGATACACCTCTTCTATTGTTAGTAAAATAATTTTATCTACCAACTTTTAAACTAAAATAATTCTTTGTAACCAATGAGGAATAAATCATTTTTATTTGTAAGATTTTACTTAAGAACTTTTAAAGCCAACATCAATTTCTAACAAATGTTAACATATATTTTCTTTTGTTAGTTTAGTAAAAGTAATTTATCTAAATACTTTTTAAATCAACATTAATTTTTAACCAATATTTGTTATATCACTTTTATTGGTAATTATAGTATAGATCCATCTTACATTGTTTATAAATTAATATTAATTTTAGAAATCATTAAAGTACTCACATAATACTTGTTGAAAAATTAGTGTTTTTAGTGAAAGAAATTGTGTAACTTGAGACACGAATTTATTTACGTGTCATTTGTTTGTTGACAAATATAATTGTGCAAATGTGTTCTACTTAGTGAGAGCATCAAAATGATATATTTATTTATCAAAATTGAGTTTTGGATGAATAAGATATCAATGCTTAAAGTATGATGTTAGAAGTGAGTCATTAGGGTAAAGTACTCACCCAATGTCAATCTAATAATATCATCCCACATTGGTTAAGAAATGATGTTGGTAGTAAAAGTTTTTCTATATAAGATTGTCACTATTATTAAAAATAGAAAAGATTAATAGTAAATGATTAATAACACAATATCATATTAACTATTATTAACTATTTTTTTTGTTAATTAATAGTTAGAAAATGAAAAATCTCAAGTCAAGTGATGTGGAGACTTGAGGATTCAAAAATATCAAAAGGGATATATATATTTTTTGTAATAATAATATAACTTTTAGACATTATAATTAGATTGTTAATCTCTTTCATGGTTATAATTTTTTTTCTATTGTTACTAATATTAAACGATTTTTTTTACCTAAATACTTTTAAAATGAATATAAGGGCTTGTTTGGTAGTCGGACAAAGATAAGCAAGTATTATTAATCTCAGTACTATTAGTGCCCTCGCTATTAATCCTCACTTATATATTGGGGGTAGTTTTGAGATTAAAAATGTTAATCCCAATTTTTTTTAGTGAGGGCGCTAATAATACCACCCTCCCCCTTGGTATTAATAGCGAGGGGGATAATGACTTTATCTGGATAACTCGTGCTATTAGTCCCGACCATCTATTACGTACCAAACATCAGGCAACTCGGCTTATTAATCCTATCTGGCCTTAATCCTGGCTACCAAACGGCACCTAAGTTTCTAACTAACCTGAGATATATATTTTGTATTAATAATAATAGTAATTTTTTTAATCTAAAGACTTTTAAAATTAACATTTAACTTGATAATAATATTAGAAGTCATTTTGTTAAAAACTTTTAAAATCATAATTCATTTTTAAACAATGTGAGATACTTATTTTATATTTTTATTGGTAATGAAAGTTTAAGTTTTTTATCTAAAGACTTTAAAACCAACACCACATTCGAACCATGTGGTATACATATTTTCTATTAGTAATAATAGTAGTAGATAAATTTTTTTTAACCAACATTCATTTCTAAACAATGTGGATACATATTTTCTATTGATAATAACAAAAGATGTCTTTGTCTAATGACTTTTATAATCAATACTCATTTATAAGTAATATGAGATACATTTCTTTTAAACCAATGTGAGATACATTATCTAAAAACTTTTAAAACCAATATCATTTTTTATAACCAATGTGAAATACTTCTCTTCTATTGCTAATAATTGTAGACTTTAAAAATCAATATCACTCTCTAACCAATATGTAATACATATTCTCATTTGGTAATAATAGTAGAAGTCTTTTATTTTAAAATTTTTATAACCAACATCTCTTCCTAAATAATGTGGGATACATCTCTTCTATTACATTGATGATAAAAGTTAAAGTGTTTTATCTAAAGACTTTTAAAACCAACATCATTTTTTAACAAATGTAGGATATCTCTTCTATTAGTAATAATATTAAAAGTATTTTATCTAAAATTAAAATCAACATCACTTTCTAACCAATGTGAGATATACATATTCTATTGATAATAATGGTAGAAGTCTTATATTTAAAGACTTTAAAAACAAACATTACCATCTACCAAATGTATGATACATCTATTCTATTGGTAATAATATTATTTTTAAAACCAACATTAATTTATAACCAAAGTGGGCTACATCTTTTCTATTGATAATAATAGTAGAATACTTTGTAACAAATGTGAAATACTTGCATCTATTCTATTTGTAACAAAAAGTCTTTAATCTAAAGATTTTTTAAACCAACATTTATTTTTAAACAATGTGAGATACATATATTTTATTTTATACTTCTGTTCTATTTCTATTGGTAATAAAAGTTTAAGACTTTTATCTAAAGACTTTTAAAACAAACATCTCTTTCTAACCATGAGGTATACATCTTTTCTATTGGTAATAATAGTATTTTTAAAACCAACATTAATTTCTAACAAATGTGGGAATTGAGATACATTTTTCTATAGTAATAATAATAGTCTTTTATATAAAAACTTTTAAAATCAACATCTCTTTCTAAACAATGTGGGATACATCTTTTCAATTGGTTATAACATAAAAATAATAATAGTAGTAGTATTTTATCTTAAATAGTTTTGAAACCTATATCTCTTTGTAAACAATGTGTGATATATCTCTTGTATTGATAATGACATAAATGTAAGTCTAGTTGGCAACAAACAAGGCTAGAGGGTGTGAGGTTCGGAGTCGCGACCCGCCCTTGGATAGGTGCTTGCGTACTGCTGGATGCGGGACACCTTGCCTCGTTCCACCCTCCCTTATTTAAGGGAGGACGAAATCAAAAGTGCGAGAGGAGTGTTGTCTATGTTAGCGCGTTGGAATGCGCCTCGGTTGCCTTTAATGGATTTTTTTATCCAATATGGGAAATTATGGTTTCCCGCATCAAGTTATCACTTTTTTAGGGGATACCAGGATATGAGAATGCATTACCCTTTCATTCCCATTTTCCCTTTTTTAGGGGAAAACGAAAAAGTGCAAAAAAGGATATTGCGACGCCCTCACTATGAATTTTATTAGAAATAGCCTTATGACCCGTTTTAGATCACTATGGGAGCTTTGGGTTTCCCGCATCAAGTTGTCCCTTTTTTAGGGGATACAAGGATATGAGAATATATCACCCTTCCATTCCCATTTTCTCTGTTTTAGGGGAGAACGGAAAAGTGCAAAGAAGGAGTGTTGCGAGCCCCACTGGATCTGAAAGTTTTAGAGTCGCCATCTTTATTTTAAGGCAAAAATAAAGCAAAACCAGAAAAGAATGAAAAATAAACCAGAGAAAAGAAAACGGGTTCGGAGGCTAAGTTACGAGTTGGGAAGGTGCTAGGCATCCCAACTCGCCCTTTCGGTCTCGAAAGTGGTTTTTGGCTGAAGTATGCTTATTGTTATATTTATTTAACAAATAAATAAAGCATTAAAAGATATGAAATTAAAACAAATACATCCATGGCTACATTATTTACGGACTCGCAGCTATTTCCTCACAATAATTACAAATGTACTTAAAAATATTTGGCCATTATAATGGCTCTTTTACATAATATTTCCTATTCTAATCCAGGCAGCACAACGACTTATATTGACTACATTGTGCCGGATTTAAATAAAAACTTTAAAATAATAAATGAACGGAAAAGTAAATAAATAAATAAAATAACGCCCTTAAAGACTTTTACTTTTTAAAGCGGTAGTGTGCTCGCTCTGTCCTTCAGGGAGAGAGAGTCTTTTTTGTTGTTTGTTGTGTGGTTGTTGTTTTGATTTGGACAAAGTAACTGCTTATTTCAGAAGGTTTTGGCTCGTTCGCTCGGGCAGAGTGACGACTTATTTTGGTAGGTTTTGACCTTTTTGGTTGGGTGGAATGACAACTTAGTTTTTAGGGTTTTCAGCTCATTACTCGAGCAGAGTAACGATTTACTTTGGGATTTTTGGGTCGGAGATGTGAGGTGGATACCTAACAACTAGGTTAGGGATCACTTATAACCGGTGAATATTTATTTTAGCGGAGTTTGGACGAGGTTTGGAGACTTTAGTGGGCTTCACTCACCCATCTCACACCTCTCGCTAATATTTTTCTTTCGGCGTCACAGAGAGACAGAGTTTCCTCTCGGTTTTTCTCTACCGATTTTCTGAACAAATGAGAAGGGGAGCCCAGCTCTCTTATTTATAGGTGGGACGGGGGATTCATCCGGAATTCTTGAATTTCTTCAGCCGGCTTCATTCGGTTGTACAATGAGCTTCACCGAGTGCACAATGCGTTAAGTGAGAGAGCCATTGTAGCAGAGCTGGCGCGGCATTATCATCCCCTTGGCGCGGCGCCCAAATCCCTTTTAGGCCGCGCCATGGCACTATTTTTCTTTCATTTTTGACACTTTCACCCCTCGCAATTCACTGTTTTGCGCATCCTGCTTTGCCTTTCGCATTTTTAACTCATGTAACTTGACATTTGTTAAGTTTGAACAGTTCTTGATATCATATGTCAGAGTCACATACCAGAGGTACGAAATTAGGGTGTCTACAGAGCCCCTCAACGATGGAGTCTACGAGTAACCCAAGGCTTACTAAGTAGACGAACATCGTTGATAAACAATAGACTCTCCAATTTCGTTCATTTTAAAATGGGAGAGAAATGCAATTGGTAGCAGTTATAATGCACAGTTTATCATGCTATCCAAACTCCATAACCTAGACATATTTAGTCAGTTATAAAAGGTTATCGTAGTTTTTAAGCGGATATGAATTTAAAATGCTCTGATGGTCGGACCTACTAGTGTAGGCTGCCTACATATTCCTTATTAAAGGAAATCAGACCAAACGTAGTTCAGGCCAAAAACCTAAACTACAACCAAATGAGGATGTTATGTCTTTCGGGTCAAGACCCGATCAGGAACACAACAGGAAAAAGATTTTTGTGTTTTTCGAAAAAGCCGTATTCAAACAGTCGAGAACGGCCGCCCAAATACGGTATGAAGATTTGAATGTTTTTCGGGAACCATATTCCGACCGGTCAATACCTTGTCATCGAAACATGTTAAGAAGAATTTTCAAAATTGTGTCTGGCTGATCAATACCTTGTTTCCAAACATAACCAGAAAACTTTCAAATTTCCAAAAAACTGCACTCGACCGATAAAAATCCGTCGTCGAGCACGACAAAGAAAACTTTCTTCAAGTATTTTCGAAAATTGTGAAAAGAAATCGTTCTTTTTCCTTCTTTTTTTTCTCACTCTCTCTGATTTTTTTTCTCTTTTGTTTTTTCAATATTCCTCTTTTTTTTGTGTTTTTTCAATATTCATCTTTTTTTTTTTTTTGTATTTTTGAAATATTTCTCTTTTTTTGTTTTTGAAAACAAAACTCATTTTGAAAAAGAGTTTTTCTTTTATTTGAAAAAGAGTTTTTCTTTTATTTGAAAAACAAAACAAAACTTTTTCTCTCTTTTTTTTAAAAAACTTTCCTTTTAAAAGGAAATTATTCCAAAGTCAGGGTAAGAATACTATACCTTTCTTACCTTTTTCGCGCCCGGGTGGCTGTCGTGGATTCGACTGATTTTGGCATTTCTGCCACTCCTGCCTTTTCAGACGACTTTATTATATATTTTTTTCTTCTTATTTTTTTCCTGTCACTGAAAATTTTTCTATGTTGACTTTGTGGCTGATCCGCTGGGGATATTATTTTTCTTTGTCCTCTGATGGATGGTCGTCAATTTTTGGTTAACAAAATTAATTTCGTTAACTCTTCGTTAAGCTCAGGGACCATTTTGGAAACTTTAAAACTTGGGGACTTAAGTGTAGCAACTTCAAACTTTAGAGGGGAGAAAAGGAAAAAAAAATCCTTTTTCTCCCTTATAATGGCCGGGAGTGAGGGAGAGGAGCTTACTGCTCCTTTTTTCTTTGTTTCCTCTTCTGCTTTCCTTCGCCATTGTTGCTGCTGCTTGTTTGTTTTTTTCATTTTCTTTATTTTCGCCCCTTTTCTCAATTTTATTTCGTCAATTTCAGTGTTTTGTTTAGCAGATGACATCTTCTTCTCGATCCAGGAAGGGGAAGACTCGCATGCACCTAGAATCTAACGAGAGGAGGAGAGAGTTTCCTCCCTTGATCCGGAATAAGCTCAGATACCGGTATTCTGATGATGACTGGGGCAATATCTTGCGAAACCGGGACACTCACGTGTCCAATCTTCCTCTCACCACTGTAAGTTTCTTTCTTTTTCGAGATTTTCCTGGCTATACTTCAGATCTGCTAAATTTCTGCACTGTTTGGAACTTTTGGAGCACTCCTGACTTTATTAGTAATGCATGTGCATGTCCTATTTATGCCTAAATGATGTAATTAAGTAGTGATGCATGGAATTTATATGATTTATTTTTGCGATGCATGATTGAACTAGTGGTCACTATTTGACCCTACTATGCATGATTTATACTATAAAATGCAAATGAGGCTATATGATGCATGTTTTACACAAAAACATATTTTTGCATGTAATAGAATCATGAGACGGACTTTTCGGAATACAATTTAAATTTTTCCGAAACGCATTTTTGAGCATTTTTTTCGGATAAAAATGGGATAAAACAGATATATTTCATGCCCTTAGATTTATTTTTCATGCATGCTAATGCTGCAGTGACATAGTAAATGCCACAAAATATCTATTTTGATGATTGGTAGCACTTTATTTTCTTTTTAGCATACCCCTATGGCAGCTTATTGGACAATGAAATGCATATAATGGATGCATGAATTACTCTATTTGATGCAAATGTAATGCAGAACAATTATGGGATGATGCATGAATATTTTCATATCTTATTATGTACATGATAAATGCAGTCTAACATGCACTCTTATGATGTTTAGGATGCAAAAATAACTATTTAAATGCAAAACAAATTACACAAAAAAAATTTCTTTTTGTTTGTTATATATATATATATATATATATAAAATATATTTTATACTTTACATTTTACATAAAAGAATGATGTTTAACGAAACTAAATGTTTATTTAGATGTGAATTTATGTACATGTATAAAAAATGGTATTTGTTTACTTAAATTTAAATGAAATTATTTATTATTATATGTATTTTTGTTATATGAACAAAATGTTTTTTTTTAATTTTCTAAAAGAAGGTAAAAGAATATGGTATACTTCAAAAAAAAAAAAAATCAATACGTATTTTATTTTTCTTTCTTATTATTAAAGAAACTAATTTACTTTTGACTCATTTTTTTTTAGCATGCTGCAATTTTAAAATTTATGAAGCACAATGTATGCAACATGTTTATTATCTATTCATACTCATTTGTTAAAAGACTGTACATAGAAGAAAAATAAGGATAGGAGACTTACCTTTTCTCTCTCTCTGTTTTTTTTTAGATTCGCAGGCAATTCACGAGGGTGCGGGCAACATGCGCCAACGTCGCTGAGATTTATGCCATGTTGCCCGAGGCGGCACAGCTATTGGTGGAGGGCTCCGGTTTTAGTGTCTTCATGCATTCTTTTACCCACTTCACCAGCTACTTGCCCATCTTCGATGTGCTCAGGGATTTTTGGTGGGACACCACCCATACCTTCCATTTCAGCAGGGGGGAGGCGACCATGACCCCGTGCGACTTCGCCGCTATCATGGGCATTCCTACCATCATAGGGGAGACCCTAGTCCCTGATTTCACTCTCCGTCGGCGTAGGGAGGAGGTAGTGGACCTCCTGGGCTTTGAGCCGGAATTCAAATCGACGGATGAGATTCTTATCGGCAGCGTTCGGAACTGGCTTCTCAGCAATGCCGGGCGGGTGCCGGCCAATGATGTAGCTGCCGTGACTCGAGTGGCAAGAGCGTTTCTATTTTTCTTTCTTGGCATATCACTCTTTGCCAACTCCTCTACCTCCCTGAGGGTTTCCGTCCTGGCTTGTCTGGCAGATTTTGATCGGATCCCTTTATATGACTGTGGACAGGCAGGCTTGGCTGAGTTGTATGCTTCTATGGATAGGGCCAGCCGGAATGACTCGCCAACTCTGAATGGGTTTGCCTCGGCGTGGGAGGTACATGCCTTTCCCTGCTTTTCTTTCTCTTTCCTTTTTTATGTATATTTTTTTTAATTATTTTTTTCAGCACATATTTTTCTTTTGTTCTTTTTTCTCTCTTTTTTTATTGCTAACATATATATATATATATATATATATATATATATATATATATTTTTTTTTTTTTTCCAGGTCTAAGCCTTCTCATTTTTCACATTTTCGCCGGGTCCTCTCATTCGACGAGTTCACCAGCCTCCATACTCGTCCCAGTACGTTGATGATAACATGGTTTATCCGACTGAGGACGGTGGTTGCAAGGATAGGGAAAGAGTGCTGGAGCGGATTGTTAGCTCGAGTCCTGATATAGTGCACTTCCTTCCTTGGGAGGGTCTGGAGGGCCATTATGCTGTTACTTTGATGCTCAGCCGCTGTCGGATACTGATGGTTTCCATTATGGTGGATTCTTTATATATGGGCGAGCGGGTGAACCGTCAACATCAATCTGTTTTAGCAGCTCCAGTGGTGCCTCCTCGGTCTCCTTTCTGGGTGATAGAGCCCGATCGATTGCCCAACATGTATCAGTACCTGGCGAAATACCTCATGCCAGCGACAGATTATCCAGTGATGGCGTATGAGGATTTCCTAAGATTAGTGTCGATCCCCCTTTCTCGCTCGTCGCGCCAGACGGCATTCTCGATGCTTCACAAAGCCGGGCCATCTACTTCATCTCTCGACGAGAACCTGATGTTTACAGAGCCTGATGATATCTTCTCTACCTTCTAGTATCAGTGGGGCGGTGGCATGGTAGAGCAGGTTCTTTCTGATGTCGAGATTCCAGAGGAGCGTCGTGTCCCGGAGCAGGCTCGTTCGGTAGACACATTTACCTTTATTGTCTCTCTTATATATATATATATATATATATATATATATATATATATATATATATATATTTATTTATTTATTTATTTATACACATTTTTTTATACATCTATACACTTATATATATTTTTTTGTTATTTTTTTAAGACTAACATATTTCTTTTTTTTGTAGGTGAGCGTGTCCACTTATAAGAAGCTGCTGCGGTGCTTTTTCAGTATCAACAAGCTTTATCAGAAACTTGCTGATGAGTTTTCTTGTAGGGGTAGCAGCACAGCGCGGCGGCCCAGACGTCGAGATGATGATGATTGATGATGACGATGACGATGACGATGATGACGGGTCGAGCCGCGGCCGGGGCAGAGGTCGGGGATATAGAATCGGTGGCACAACGGGTCCCAGGGTCATGGGTGGTGGCCTTAACAGGAGTCAGTCGTCCTGAGCACATTGACTTCGGATTCCTGCGAATATTAGTATCTTTTCTTCTTTTTTTTCTTTTTTGTATATTTTTTCTTTTTCTTTTGTAAAAGAAACTTGTACAGACATTATGGTATAATGCAATATAATGTATATGATGCGATATATTACACATGCAAAACTAAATTCACAAAAAAAAAAATAAAGCTATACCAGACATCTAAGAGGTAATGGCACGCTGTACTTCAAGAAAGGAAGTTTATGAGAATACACCTTTGGATCGGAGTGGGCTTTTCAGGTGATATCGGAACAGGAAAATGGCTGCATCCCTTATTATTTCGGTGCCCTGTGGCTATTGAGCCCGTGCTCGTAGCCACCTTTCATAGCCTCTCTTTTTTTCTCGCGATCAGACATAGGAACAGTGGAGTGTCGGACAGTTAAACCAGGATACCAGGCAGAAATTTCATAGCACAGTGGAGGCACTTGGCGCGGCCATATGGAGGCTATGGCGCGGCGCCAAGAGGTCCTTTTGGTGGCGCCATAGATTCTTTTTTGCAGCCACTGTTCATTCACTGTTCACGCACTGTGCACTGAACTGTCCGTTTTCTCAATTCTTTGTATATATTCAGACGGAAATCAGCCTGGTCTTTCACCAATTCACTTCGCCTCTTTTCTTTTAACATTTACCAGCTTTTTCCTGTCTTGCCGTTGCTCTTTTCTAGTCGTATAAAATCCCTTGCATCTTTCTTTATAAATGGCCGCACGTATTCCTACGGATCTGGAAATTGAAGTTTACGAGAATGCCCTTGATTATTGGATCCTTTCGCTGCGATCTGACGAGAAGGACTAGTTTGATCATCTTTTCGGGTTCAGGTGCCTTCTGTCCTGGCGGAATGTCATTATAAATTGGGACATGTTGAGGGGAGCCACTAGGTTTTGGTCTCCTCAGGACCACTTATTTAACTTCGGCATGAATGAGACGTGTCCTACTTTTAAGGAGTTCTACGCGATGCTGGGGGTGGCACCTACTCGTCTTATCGCAGTGCCCGCCTACGGAAGGCGTCCATATATGGCTATCCGGGAGCTTTTTAATTCTACCCGCATTGCTACTCCTGGATTCTTCAATGGGGAAACTTTTAATTTAATGGTTCTTCCTGGAGCCTTCACAAAATATAGGGAATATGATGTGGACTATCTGCGGCGTAGGTTGACAGCGCTCTTTCTCTGTTTGGTAGGGAGATATTTCATAGTAGGTCTACCCGGATTTGTCGATGCGCGGGTCGTTGACCTGGCATTGCAGGCTCGAGATCGCCGGCTGAATATTGTCTCGGTGATTTTGGCGGAGACCTTCGCGGGCCTGAATGCTTTTGCTACTGGTGATGAACTGTTCCCTACCGATAGCCCCATTCTGGTTCATATGTGGCTAGAAGAGCATTTCTCTCGGGTTCAGCTCGTGCTACATGGAGCTCCCTATGACCCATCACTTTATGGCATGCGCGGGCATTTTCCTCAGACCAATTCTTCTGAGATTGATTGGGTTGATCACTTTTATCGTCGGGGCTCGATGGACATAATCTGGGTCATTCGCCATTGGGAGATCCGGCTCTTTCTTCAACATTCTGATGAGTATAGTCAAGTAGTCATGTTGGGTCTTTATCGGACTTCTTTTTATCAACTGGACCGGATCTTATGGCAATTCGGAAGAGAGCAAGTGATACCGGACACCACCCGTCCTATATACATGGGATTGGAGCTTACGGACGAGGGCTTGGGTCCCGTTATTCGTGGCATGTGGCTCGTGAGATTCTCGGAAGGCCGGAGGTAGCATATCCATATTCCGACTATATGCTTCGTCCTCGGGTATTTGGCATGGATCATGGTAGTGCCGCCGAGGTCAGCCTCGCACTATCCCAAGATGAACCGAGACATTTGTCGGGTTGCCATATAACTAATCTGAGGGATGCTCGCCTGATGGAAGTAGGCGAGGACATTGATAGCTCTGGTTAGTTGTTCCTCGTGCCCCGGAGGCATCCGGGACGGTACATGGCCTTAATACTCGGACGGTCCCTGGACCGGATACTGCGGGTCCCAGCAATACATCCCGCAGATTGAGTAATGTCGGCCTAAGAAGATAACCCATGGGAACAAGAAGTAGCCGCCTCCTCCCCGTGACCGGTGGGCACGGCTCGAGAGCCGGCGGTCACGAGCCTCCGCAAGCTTGGCAAGCCGGCAGGACAATCCATGGGAACAAGAGATAGATGTTCGTCCTCCCCCACCTGTATGGGGGTGCTGGTTTCAGAAATAATGGAGCTGGTCCGAGCAATATGGCTGCTAAGGAGAACGGGGATGCTGACGATGAAGAAGGAGACACCTCTGGTGGCTCTCATGCTGATGAGTCTAGGGCTTCTTCTGCACCTCGTAGAAGGAGTATATGGGCCCGGCTCAGTGGACGTCACCGGCATTGATAGACCACTGGGCTAAGGCCGCAAAAAGGAATTGTTTCGACAACAAAGGGGGGGTACATACAAGATATATAGATATGTACAATGCAATTAATGTATAAGTATATATGTTTAGTAAATATTCTCCTATGTTGCACCTTAGACCCGTAAAATTATATTTTAGTATTTTAATATGAGCTTTTTGTCGTGGTTTTTCTCTTCTGTCAGTCAAGCCTCTGATATACTGAAAACTGTAGGTAGCATGCTGAGGGCTTCAAATAATGCCTTCCCTCTCCTTTTTATCTTCTTATTAATTTTTTCCTTTTTTTATGATTTTTTTATATGTTCTAACTTTTGCCTAGGCTGCCCTTTCAGGTTTTCAGCCTAGCGAGCCCTTATTCCTCCTTTTTATTTTATTTTAATTTTTTTATATATGCCCTAACTTTTGCCTAGGCCGCCTTTCGGGTTTTCACTGAAGTGGAGAGGAAGCATTTGCCTGGATAGAATGGCTCGCATAGTACCTTTGAGTTTGTCGAGGTTGAAGGGCTGGACAAGATCTTCCCCATCCCGATTTGTGAGAAGCACGACACCTCCCCGACGGATCTCCTTAACGATGTATGGTCCCATCCAGGAGATTCCATTTTCCCTAGTATCAACGTAACTAGGGGTTTTTCTCGGCACTCCAGGTCTCCAATTTGATATCGCGACCTGATTTTTTTTATTGAAAGCTCAGCGATGTGCTCTTTGATATGCCCTGCATGCTCCAAGGCTAACAATGCTGCTCATCAATTAGGGCCGCCGACGCCCTGATCCAATGAACTTCGGCTATATCGCCTTCCATCATCACTCTACATGGAATTTCCACTTCAGGCATGCCCATGAGAGTAAGGTAGCCCCAAATGGTGTGCGACTAAAGAACACGTTGGCACAGCTGCGACAATTTTCTGCCGCCTCTTCCCCTGTACATTTTTCTCGATAATATTTTCAAGTGTTTTGTTCGCCTTCAACGGCACCATTGGCTTACTAGCAGGGAGGATTTTTAAGTCTTTGAATCTTGAATTGCCAAGTAGACGATTCACGCCCCTTCAAAATGAGGTTTGCTCGAGATGAGATTTCGAAAGGTACCTCCCATACGATATGATATTGACCCGAATGAATTCTGACACCTTTCGGCATTCGAGATTCAGGAAAGAGGCTTCCACCTACTTTGTAAAGTAGTCGACTGCCACTGTGACGTATTCATGGCCATTGATCCCTTCGTGAATTTGGCCTATGACGCCGATT
>JABEVN020002185.1:0-22285 GCA_013146195.2 Codonopsis lanceolata
AAGAATAGATGAGAAAAGAATTGAGAAGGAAATCTTGAAAGAATAAAAGAGAGATTGAGAGGGAAAGATTAGAAAGAGAAAAGAAAGACAAAGGTTGAAAAGATTTCGAGAACTAATGGAGCTTGCATTCGAAACTTCACAACACGTTCCACCTACAACAAATCAAGTTCTTGAAGATGAAAATAAATTAAATGAGAGAGAAAGCTAGTGAGAAAAGAATATAGAAACCTTCACAAAAGGAGGCTTGAGAGAAGAGAGAGAAAGGCTAGTGAGGAAAAGAATATAGAGAAGCCTTCACAAAAGGAGAGCTTGAGTGAAAATAAAGAGAGAGTTCGGCTTGTGAGAAAAGTGAGGTTTGTGAGATAGCCGAGAAAAAGGAGAGTTTGTGTGAAAACAAGAGTGAGAGGGGCTCGAGAGGAGATAGTTAGTTTTGAGATAGCCGGGCAAAAGGAGAGGAAAGATAGAGAGATTGAGCAAAAGAAAGAGTGTGAGAAAAAAAAAAGAAAGTGAGGCAAATTATCATACTAACAAAGCTGAATTATTGTTTTTGTCTAGTTTCATTGTTTCTCATTCACAGATTGTTCATGAGTTGAAGCCTACACCGTCTAAAGAAATTGTGAGACTCAAGGTTGAATACCAACAAGGTAAGGAGATTGTTGTAGATCCTACACTTTCTCAAATGTATGATCTTACTCTTTCTTGGAAAAATAAGATATGTGGTGAATTGTTGCATGATAATCACCATGATATTGATCATAAGCTCAATAGTGTAGTTGTTGGGTTTGGAAAGTTAAATAGTCTTGTAGACACTTCAGTCATGGGTGAGATTATTAGACCAATTAATTTATTACATGATGTACACCATAACTTTGGTGATAAATTCGAAATTGTGAAAGGTGTTGGTTTGAAAATTTTGATTAATTTTGTGAATGTCTTATTCATTAAAAAGATTGTTGGACCACTTGACTTGTTTAAAAGGTTTAAATTGCCAAATTTGGTAAGTCACCATGGTCTAAGTGATTGGAAGAAATATGGTGAATACATTGGTGATAATTTAAAATTGACATTGCATATTCCTAATCATGTGTATGTGGATCCATTCATGGATAGTACATTGGTTGTTAATATGGTAGGAGTGCATGGTACATTGCAAATTGGAAAGAAAATGCTGAATTTTGCTTTGGGAATTTCTAAGTTTCATCAAGATGTGAGTTCTAAACATGTGATTATGCATGAAATTTTTATGATGAATTATTTCGTTACATGTCATAAAATTGTTGAAATTCCCCATGATGCGTTGATGTTTCATAAGATTTATGAATTGCATAATAAGTGTGATCATGATTTCTTATTGTTGCATGATTCGTTATTGCTAAATATGGATATACAAAAGATAAAATCTGTTAGATTAATCTTCAAACCTGGCGAATTTGGTCGTTGTTTGTTTCAAGTCAAAGGAATAAATGAGCAGACTTCAATTTTTGGTAATTGGAAGAAAGATACCATAGAGTATGGAAAAATTGTTTGTAGTGAAGAAACCTTGACTTGTGATAAGTTGTTCCAAGAGGAAGGTGACTTTTATACTATAAAGGATTTTCATGAGGGAACATCGAGTTATGATAACTTGATGAGTGAGATTATAAACATTGATGGATTTACTTGTCATGATGGATTTGGATACATGAGTTGGTATGCCATATTGCATATTATCTTCTTATACTTATTAATATCTTTCATTGACATTCCTTATGATGATCTCGTTATGTTTAATGTTGCATATGTGATGTTGTCATTCATGGAAAATCATCGAGTAATGCAAAAGATGAAATATGTTAGGTTGATATTTGAACCCGGAGATGGAGTTTGGTTGATGCATAATATTGAGAGAGACTTTGATTATGCTAAATTGAGCATGATGATATGTGATTACTTGTTGAGTATGAAATATCGTGCTAACCGCTTTGATCATCTTGCATCGCGTAGTGTTGTTATTATTCTCCTACAGGTTTGGGCAAGGATCAATGTGAAACATAAGGATGGATATGATGCCAATGAAGTTCGATTAATTCATGATCCAGGAAACGTGGTTTATGTGGGCTTGGATGGAAAGCTCATTCGAGAACAAAAAGATTTTGAGCATGGCTACAATATGACTTCTAAAGTGGATTTACATGGTAAGATTAATGTGAGTTCATACTTTTCGGTTGCTAATTCGCGTCCATTTGATGTAGGTCCAGATTTGAGGACAAATCTTTTTGAAGAGGGAGGGAATGATGAGATCCTGTCAAGCCTAAGTCCGTGTCAAAATCAAATGTTGATCAAGCATGGAGAGTTCGTGATCAAGTGCCCAAGAAATCAAATAAAGCCCATAAAATGTGTGGAATACGATTGGAAGATTCAAGAATTCTACACCAACTTGATCCGTGGGTTCATTGGAGATTCGGGCTACTATAATGGATACTCGACGAATCAAAAGAGGCTGGTGAGCGCGATTCAGAATAAGAAGAGATCGTCGATTGACTGAGAACCTTGCGGACGCACATAAGGCTGCGACGCAAGGCTGTTATTTTACGGAGTGATGTTACGCGAGCTTGCGATCGCAAGGTGCCGAGGAGCTTGCGACCGCAAGGTGCCCAGTTGTGCCGTTTCAGCGTTTAAATAGTCCGATACAGAAAAGGAAGCCTTTAAATAGGTCCCCATATATTCAGATAAGACTTGGGGAGCTTTTAATAACTATTGGAAGACTTTTGGGGCCAAAATGCAATTTCAGAAAATAGGTCCATGTAGAAAAACGGGATTATTAGGGTTTTCATTAGTTTAGTTAATTTTAGGGTTTCTTTTTCTCCAAGTATTAGGGTTAGTTGTAAGGTTATAAATAAGCCTCTTCCTTTCATTGTAAAACAGTTAAGTTTTAGTTGATTTGAGATAATATAGTTTTGAGTGTTTTCTTCAAAACCTCCTTGTTCTTCATGAACTTGTGAATGCTTCGGTGTGATTCCGTTGTATTCGAATCTAACTTATCAATAGAATTCCATCCCTATTGTGTCGTTATTCACAATACTTAGGTTCTTCAATTGCTACGAGTGCGGGTTGCTTGTTGTACATGCCAAGGTTCTATTCGTGCTAATTGTTGGGTCGAGTGTCACCCCGCAAACATCCTTCGATCCTAGCTTCATGCCGCGTGTGTAAATCGTTCTTCAACGAAGCCTTCCGAGAAGATCGTATCATTTTGATATCAGAGCAAAGGTTCGTTTCCACAATCTATCTTAATTTAAATTGTTCTTAATTTAATTATCTGTTTCTTTCTCTTCTTCCTTCGAATTATGATGGTTTGATACCTTCTTCAACCCAAAAGTTTAATGATCCTTTTCATTGATTTCATTGATAAAATCAATTGATACTCAAAGATTTTCTTCTCAATGATCCTTTTCTTTGCTTTCTTTTTTTCTTTCTTTTTTTTTTTCTATTCTTTTTTTCTTTTCTTTTCTTTTTTTTTTTTTATTGAAGGGCATGTGCAATTTTTGATTTTCGCACCCTTTTCATTTTTTTTTTCATGTATATATATATTCTTTTCTTTTCCAATACAAGAACTCATTGGTGCTATTTTGGATTACATCAACCAACATGTGGAAAATATTCCCAACCCAATCCTACTATCTCAAAGGGTAGGCAAAAGTGTATAAGTTTAAGGGTTAAGTTAATGTGTGTAATAGAAACGATGTCGAATGGGGGTCGATGTATGCTTAGCACACGTCATTCCTTTTAATAAAGCTCAAAGGGGACACTAGGGATTAATATAAAATAGGGATGGTGAGATAAAAGACTCAAACGCGTTCAAAGATGGCCTAAATCATATCCTAAGCGCCCACGATGTTCATGTTTCGTTTTCACAGAAATTCAACAAAGTTTCAAATCATTCCATAACTCATAGTTTTAAAAACGAGCTCCACATGTATTTCACATAAGCATTCGCTAGAAAAGAGATAGGGAAAATCAAGACTTAAATGCACTCACGGTTCGAAAGTGTGCTTGAGATATATTAGCAAAAGAAGTCTAACAAATCTACTTTAGCATGCAATCAACCCTAAGTCGCAAATATAATGCAACAATCATGTAATGACGGTTGTTTAAAATGTTTATGACCACAAAAATAACAAGATCAAGGGAATGAATTATGCACTATAAACTCGATAAAAATACTCAAATTCTTTAATAAATCAAGTCATGGTATTTTTGTGCTAAAAAAATTTTGGAGATATAAAGTTTCATCAACTAGACCAAGCTAAGGCTCGCAAACAAGTTTACATGCATTGCTATTAACAAACATGTTATCATTGGCAGAAGTAACCATATCATATTAAAGACTTGAATTTATTTTTTTTCAAATTTTTCAATTTTTTTTTAAATAAACTAACTACTAAAACTAAGAAAATAAAAACTAAATTAACTAAAAACAGGTAAAACGGCTCAAAAAAAATTATCATCATTTAGGTGCAAGACAATTCACACCCCCAAACTTAAATTTCACATTGTCCCCAATGTGAATCAAATATAAGACAAGATGGTAGAAAATGCATCATTAAATTAGGCACCAACCAGTATAGTATGATAATAAAAGGAACATCCAAATTCTAATTCAACATTTTAAAGTAATTCCCATTAATTTTTTAAAACAGGGACACATTGCCCCACATTTACAATTCTAATGGCAAACATTTGAATGTTCAACACAATTAAAGATTTCACCCCTAACAGAAAATTCAATACAAAAACAATCCCAACTTTCGCAACTAGATATGCCCATAAACTGCTCAATCCCCAATTGCCAAGAATTTCACAAAATATTACAAATTAATTCAAGTATAACCAGAGTATCCTTAACACTTCAACAAATTTTCAGTAAAATAGAACAATTATAATCTTCCCAAACTTAGACAGTTAAATAGCAGTAGAAATCAACAAATTTCTTAATAATATTTTCTAATTTCTAAACAATCAAGCCGAACAATAGCAAGAATATAAACAACTCAGATTAGTAACTCATACCGAATATACTCTCACTTTCTACTATCCTTACCTATTACATTGAACTTCCAGTTTCCATAAAAGTAGTAAAAATTGAAAAGTCTAATAGTGAATAGACTGAGTTAACCATTACTCATTTCATTCGCAGTTCATCCAATACTATGTACATGCACATCAGTAATCTACCTATCCAAGGCTCAACAGATTTTGAAAATCTTTTTGCAAAATTTTCAGGCCAAATTAGTTGTCAGATTAGCCCAAGTAGATTAAAAACACAAAATTCCCCACAAGTAGCAAGATACTACTTTTCAATTCCAGCTTGACCAACATCAATTGCGAAATTTAGCACATACTCTTATCTCTGCAGAGTTTAACAATTAACCATCTAAACTCAATATACTCAAACAGTTTAAGCAAAAACACCGAGCAACAATTTCAGGCTGAATGAATAATTAATTCTCGACTCAGATTTTATCAAACAGATTCAGCAAATCCCAACTATTATTTGAATGAATTCGAACGATCTTACTTGAGATTTTTGAGCAGGAGATCCAAAATTCAAGCCTTAACTGTGATGGTGAAACCGACCCTGATATGGAGGTTGTTGTCGACGCCCGGCGAAAGAGTTGCAGGTGATCAGGCTGGAAGCTGATTCGCTGGAGTCGGAGTGAACAGAGGAGGAGGGAGCCGGCTGGATGTGGCTGTTGGAGCAGTTGATATGGGGGGTTTGGCGTTTTGGCGATTACCAAGGAGATGGTGAGTGAGATGGCGGCTGGGGGATTGCGTGGCCGGCTGGATTTCGGGGCGATGAAGATCGACGTTAGAGATAGACGGCGGCACTGAATTGCTTGGAGATGGGGGCCGGTTAGATGCAGGAAGAGAGAGATGGAAGGTCGACACCGGCTTACTAAGCTTCAGCCGGCGAACAGGTCTGGGACGGCTGGATTGCTTCAGACATGGTGAGAGAAGAGATGAAGAGGCTGTGAGTTTTAACGGAGGGGTTGATTCGGTGACTGGTGGCAGTGAAGATGGCGGGGCCGGCTAGTTCGCCGGAGAAGATGAAGAAGACGGCAGGTTTGGCGACGACGAAGGACACCGGCGGCGGGGTTGCTGGATACGGCGGTGGGCTTGGTGAATGGAGATGAAGAGAGAGATGAGGGAGATGGAGATGGATAGGGGAGATGGCCGACGGCGGGTGAGATAGGAGACACAACTGGGTTGCTTGGGATTTGGGGAAGATGAGATGGGGGATTGGGTGTGGAGGATGAAGGGATGAAGATGGGCCAGAGAGACACGAGTCAGAGGAGACGTCTTTTCCTTTTTCTTTTCTTTTTTTTTTTTTTTACTTTTTTTTTTCTTCTTTTCATAATGCACTCCCTTCCGGCCAACCTTCTGTGTATCTTGCGATCGCAAGGCCCGGTAATTTCACTTAAGTCCCCGAATTTTTATTATTTCTTGCATCAGCCATAAATTGTTTCATTATTTTCAGTTAAATCCATAAATTAAATTTCTTTTGAGCAGCCTTCAACCTGTTTTAAATTAAAACAAAAAATTTACAAAAACTAAAAATAAAATTAGTGCATATAAATACATAAAAATAAAATCTTTTTGTGAGGGTGACACTATTAACACTCTCCTATAAACCCACAAACTCAGGGAGACTCTAACGAGTGACTCAAAAAGCAACACGATAAATACAGAGAGATAAAAGTTAGAAATAGTTCTAAGTTATAGTCGTTAGCTTGACTTAAATCCTTCCTTTTTACTAAGAAGGCATCGCCGGATCACTTAGGAATGCACACATTTTTGGTCCATAAAATTCACCACTCATGTAGTGTCTTAATTTTAGTCCATTGAAGCCAAATACTTCCTTGGCGAAATTTTCCTTATACGATGGCCATTTAATTGATTTGGGGACGGGTAATTTCACACCTAAATCTTCTAATGTAATCCTATCCGGAATTTCCTCTAATTTTTCATCATAACATTGCTCATCCTCATGTATCTCTAAAATAGGTTTTTGATTCTCTTCAAGAAAATATGAAGAAGGCGTCCCTAACTCCACATAAGTGTCTAGCAGAGAATCAATTGGAGAATAAATTACAGTGAAAGTCTCCGAAATTGTTTCGGGTTCTTGAGAACAATGAGGTGGTACATCATTTTATGGAAAATCTTGGGATTCTAAAATCAACTCATCATCTTTTTCAATCGGCTTCTCTGCTACTATCAATTCTTTTTCCTCAATATTTGTATTTTCTTTACCCATTTCTATATTATATTCCCATTTAGAGACTTCCATAGGTATCTCATCATCGTTAGGAATCAACTCCTTCTCTCGCACTTCTAGTTCTACTTTTTCATCTTTTTCTTGATTATTTTCACTTTTATTTTTTTCAACTTTTTATCGTAATTATCTACTTTATCGTGCATATCGTAAGGTTGAATAGGATTACTTACCTCTTCTCTTTCTTTGTTAGATTTTGCAAGTATCTCCTTTAAATTTTCTATTTCTTCTAGCATATATCTCATAAGGGCAGCTTGACTTTTGCTTGCTTCGCCTAACTTTGGAGGTTGTTGACAATACGAAGGTGGTTCATATAATAATTATGCGAGGAGAAAGATGATTGATTACAATAAGAAGGAGACTCATTATAATAGGACGGATAAGGAGGAGGTTCATTATAAAAGGGCTGATTATAATATGGTGGTTCATTATAGTTATTATGATAGGGTGGAAAAGATGGTTGATTGTGATAATCACGTTCATAACTATTAGGAAAAGATGGTTGATTTAATCTAGCATTTCGGTACGCATATTCATTTGTGGCTCTCATAGGTGCGTAATTTTCCATACGCCAAGGATAATTGTTGTACGCCATTTTTTTAAAGATTTTTTTTAATTTTATATTTATATATATTTTTTTAATTTTCGGAATTAATATTTTTTTAATTTTTTTTTATTTTCGGAATAATTTTTTTTTTTGAAATTTTCGGAATTAAAAAAAATAATTTTAAGAAATTTTTTTTTAAAAAAACGAAAATAATAAAAGAAAAGCTAAATTAACTAAATCAAAATAACAAATCCCCGGCAACGGCGCCAAAAACTTGATCGATGTTTTATTTAATCTTTTTCCTTGCAAGTGGACAAGACTATTATAGAATAGACTCGGAAGCAAGGGTCGAACCCACAGAGACAAGTGATCACGAACAGTGCGATTATAGATAGCAAATTATTAACCTAAAGGGAGGTTTTTATGTTTAATTCTACTCTAATCTACTAGTTATAGATGTTTAACTAATTAGACAGTAATAACAGATATGAAGATCTTATGGTGAGTGAAAATCTAGGATTCTGGGTTTCACTTATATCTCCTTTATGTTCAATTCATAATAATGTCATTCAATGTCTTAGGTTCGTTCACAAAAGATAGATATAGACTGTTGAACAATTGGTTCAGCCTCCATCCCCGCAAAATTCATCCATTCTATATCCTAAGCACAAGAACATATAATCTATCTGTCACCTAGATTATGATCTATCTGTCACCTAGATCATGTATGAACCTGGTCCTAACTTATCACTCTCGTGCATCGATAGGTCCAATTTATTGTGATGGTGAGCCAATGTACGACATATGCATATTGGTCATGCAGTTATCCGCACCTCTAGGCCTTTATTATTCACGATTACATTAATTTGTTCAAAGTGAAATAATAGAGGGATTGATAATCACCACAATCAACAAGAATTAAATGAATAAGAATTAATATAAAACAATAGATTCGATACAAGTTACCTCTAATTCCTAGATTATGGAATTAATTCTCCATTATTGAAAGTACAAAACTTTGAACCATTCTTGGATAATCTTTCTTCATAGACAAAGAAAAATAATACAGAACTTCTCTCCCTTTTTTCCTAACTAAAAGGATCTATTTATACCTAATTAATCCTACAACAAGGAGGAAAAGGAGATACATTATAATTAAAACACTAAAAAGAATTAAAATATGACTTGCACGTTTCCCAAGACAATTGGAACTCTCAAAATAGGCGGCTGATTTTTGTGCTGGAATTTCTGATTTTCAGCTTTTTCCTTCAAGTTTTCAGCTTTTGCTGTTTGGTCCCTGAAGTTCTTCAATTCAGCATAAAATGCATATATTTTGCACAATTATTCCAAAAGTCCCTGAAACTATAAAACAACACTAAAACACATATTAGACAACAAAAACCTCGAGAAATAGCATAATTTAAGCCGGAATAATACGCATTGGCGCCGTTGCCGGGGATTTGTTATTTTGATTTAGTTAATTTAACTTTTCTTTTATTATTTTCGTTTTATAAAAAAAAATTCTTAAAAAAATATTTAATTCTGAAAATTTCAAAAATAAAAATAAAAAAATAAAAAAAAATATTATTTCCGAAAATAAAAAAAATTATTAATTAATTCTGAAAATTACAAAAAAATATTTTAAAAAATATTTTTAAAAAAATCTTTAAAAAAATGGCGTACAATAATTATACTTGGGGTATGGAAAATTACGCACCTATGAGAGCTACAAATGAATATGCCTACCGAAATGCTAGAATAAATCAACCATCTTTTCCTAATAGCTATGAATGTGATTATCACAATCAACCATTTTTTCCGCCCTATCATAATAACTATAATGAGCCATCATATTATAATCAGCCCTTTTATAATGAACCTCCTCCTTATTCATCCCTTTATAATGAACCTCCACCTTATCCGTCCTATTATAATGAGTCTCCTTCTTATTGTAATCAATCATCTTTCTCCTCGCATAATTATTATAATGAACCACCTTCGTATTGTCAACAACCTCCAAAGTTAGACGAAGCAAGCAAAAGTCAAGCTGCCCTTATGAGATATATGCTAGAAGAAATAGAAAATTTAAAAGAGATACTTGCAAAATCTAACAAAGAAAGAGAAGAGGTAAGTAATCCTATTCAACCTTCGATATGCCCGATAAAGTAGATAATTCGATAAAGAAGTTGAAAAGATAAAAGTAAATATAATCAAGAAAAAAGATGAAAAGTAGAACTAGGTGCGAGAGAAGGAGTTGATTCTAAAGATGATGAGATACCTATGGAAGTCTCTAAGTGGGAATATAATATAGAAAGGGAATGCAACACAAATATTGAGGAAAAAGAATTGATAGTAGTAGAGGAGCCAGATTGAAAAAAAGATGATGAGTTGATTTTAGAATCCCAAAATGATGTACCACCTCATTGTTCTCAAGAACCGAAACAATTTCGGAGACTTTCACTCTTTCAAGTAATTTATTCTCCAATTGATTCTCTATGAGACTTATGTGGAGTTAGGAACGCTTCTTCTTCATATTTTCTTGAAGAGAATCAAGAACCTATTTTAGAGATACATGAGGATGAGCAATGTTATGATGAAAAATTAGAGGAAATTCCGGATAGGATTACATTAGAAGATTTAGGTGTGAAATTACCCGTCCCCAAATCAATTAGATGGCCATTGTAACGCCCCGTATTCTTGCATGTGCTTTGAATGCTTGCCTTCTTGATTTCTTGTTGATTGTGAGCATGTTTACCTAGTTTATAAATGTTTTAGAATCATTCTTAAATCATTCTTGAAGTTCTTAACATGTTTAGAATCGCGTAAGCTTGTTTGTTGAATCGCCGGTTCGATCGTTTTGATTTTGGCCTTAGCGATTCCTCTCGTTGCTCGTATTTGCCTCTATTTCGTCGTACGAAGTGTTCGTTGAGTTCTTGGCTTTATATTCAGGTCTTAACCATGTTTAAACAAGTCTTTTTCATGTCCAAGTTAGCCTAGTTCGATTGGTGTTTGATTGGAGTTTGATTCGTTAACCATTAAATCGCGTGAGTTGAGCCTTGTTCTACCTTGTTCGGTTGTTGTTCGGTGCATTTCCGACTCGTTTTGAGTAGGGTTAGACCTTAGAATGATTGCCCATAAGTTTGGGATCATTTAGGACAAGTTTAGACCAAGTTTTGGAGGTTCGGAGCCGGGCGCCGCTGGCACCTTGCGGCGCCCCGCCTCAAATGCGGGGAGCAATTTCAAAATGAGCTGAACATGGAGGACGCCCTCGGCAAGTGAGGCGCCCTTTGGGCTGGCGAGGGCGCCGCCTCAACATCTTGATGTGCAATTACGGGATTTTCCCTGTTTTGAGTTGTGACGTGAAATGCCTATCCTACCCTCATTAAACCCCTCTAAACCCTTCTAACCACCCATACTTAGTCCTAATCATGTCCTAACACTAATTAGAAGTTAATCTAGGTTGGATTAGTGTTTGTTAACTCCCTAATCTCTACTAATTGCACTTGAGAAATACCTTTTGTACCCTTCTCATTTGGGAAGTATAAATACCCAAGCCTTGGCCAAATTTTCAGAAAATCTCTCATTTGTTCATCCTCTTCTTACACTTTAGAGAGAGAGTGAGTTGGGGGCTTGAGTTTTGAGCCCTAGTTCATCTTCTTCCTCCGATCTACAAATATTCAACCGTTCGATTGCCGCCAAACCTTGGATTCTTGACGGGTGCGACGAAAGGAACGACTTCACCGTTTAGATTTTGATTCTCTTGAGTTTTCACTCAAGCTATGTAAGTTACTCTTCTTCCTTTTAGTTCTCATTGACTCTAAGGAAACAAAGTTTATGGTGATTGAGGTCAATGAGGACACATAGTTGCTTCCTATGCTTTCCATTTGAATTTTAAATGTATGATTTTGCTAGGAGCATGTCTAGGTGGATTTCTTGCCTTTGGAAGTTTAAATTACTCTTTCATCATGTTAATTGAAGTATTGAACATGTTAGAAATATGTGTTATGTTTGTCGATGGAAGTATTGTTATTATTTGGGAATGCCCTAAATTATGCCTATGTGATATGTGTGAAAATTGTTATGTGTTGTATCCTTCATATTGGACTACATAAGGAACATGAATTACATTGAAATGTTTTGGATGAATTTACATCCTTGTTGAACTTAGAAGTGACCTAGGTTGGGTTATGAAGCATATAGCTTCAATTTCCCCAAAATTGGGAGTTTAGAGGAAAGACTCAACGGAGTCGACTCTAGGGAAGAATTGAACATGTTAAACTCTAATTTCAATCCCTACGAAGTTTGGATGCCGTTTGATTAAGTTTACTCAAATATGAGCTTGATATAATTATTTGCAAAGTTGTTATGAAGCATTGGTTTTGAGCAATTAATTGCCTTCACATGATTATGGTAGAGATTAACACCCTACTTGGTTGGTCGAGTTCGCTCTTGTCGAATTCGGTCCTTAATTGGTTTAAGTCAAGTAAATATCTACTTGTGCATTGCATTGAGTCCAGGTGGCATTAATTGGTTTGTTTATCAAGTCAGGGTGGGGACGATGCATCGCCTTCACGAATTATGGGATTCGTGCTCGCTATGGATCGCCGCACCCGGGACTCCACACACACCTTCACTGTGGGCCGCAGGTGGGGAAGTAGCCCTTTGCCGTATCAATACGTGCCGCATTGGCTTGCTATCTAGATCGAGTAGGAACTCGATGAAAGTCGATGAATTCACAAAACATCGATGTGGCACGAACCCGAATGTTGTTTTTGCAGAGCTACTGGCGTGACTATCATATCCTACTTGTATGATTTATTTTACGCACTTATGTGAACAATGTGCTAAATGCCATATGATGATAATGTGCCATAATTGTGATAAATGTCATGCTATAACATGAACATGCATATTTTAGTAACTTACTAAGTCTTTCGACTTACCCTATTTGTTTGCTTTGTTTTCCTTAGATCAAAGCCGAGGAGACGTCCCACGCTAGACTCGCCATTCTCACGCTTGGTTGCTTGCGAGCTAGAGGTTGTTCTTTTGGGTGTAGTAATTAGTCTTTTGTTTTTGGTAAGGACGATGGGAAGCAAGTCATCTAGACTTGACTTTGGGTTTTGTGTTTGTAGTAAACTTGATACTTAATATCTTTTGTATGCCGACTTGTACGTCGTGCTTGTTTATATGTTGATGGTTCATCACAGTTTCTTCCGCTAAAGCTTGTTTAAAGTAATATTGTTGTTGTTGTCTCCGGCATGTTGTGGCCGTTGAGGTTTTATAAGCATGTGTTAATCGTAGGAGTAGTTGTTGGGTTCCGGCTGTAACGTCGCCGATGACTTGTTTAATTTAAGTTGTTTTTCCGGCCAAGTGTAGCCGAGTTGTTATTCGTATGCAATGTTGCGCCACATGAATTTCGTAATCCTACTTGCGCATGCTTGTGTGTATCTTGTCTATTTGGACGGCGCGACTCGGGATCTCGCATTGGGGTCCGGGTCGGGCTGTCACAGCCATCGTATAAGGAAAATTTCGCCAAGGAAGTGTTTGGTTTTAATGGTCTAAAATTAAGACACTACATGAATGGTGGATTTTATGGACCAAAAATGTGTGCATTCCTAAGTGATCCGGCGATGTCTTCTTAGCGAAAAGGAAGGATTTAAGTCAAGCTAACGACTATAACTTAGAACAATTTCTAACCCTTAACTCTTTGTATTTATCATGTTGCTTTTTGAGTCACTCGTTAGAGTCTCCCTGAGTTTGTGGGTTTATAGGGGAGTGTTAATAGTGTCACCCTCACAAAAAGATTTTATTTTTATGTATTTATATGCACTAATGTTTAATAATTTTATTTTAGTTTTTGTAGATTTTTTTGGTTTTAGTTTAAACAGGTTGAAGGATGCTCAAAAAGATTTAATTTACGGGTTCAATTGAAATTAATAAAGCAATTTTCAGCTGATTCAAGAAATAATAAAAATTCAGGGACTTAAGCGAAATTACCTTGCGCTCATGAGGCTCCCTTCACCTTGCAACCGCAAGATGCACGAAAGTTGGTTCCTAAGGAAGGAGTTCATGGTTCAATTAAAAAGAATTATAAAAAATTAATAAAGAAGAAGGGAAAACAAAAAAGAAAGGAAAAGGCGTGCTCCTCTTCTCTTCATCTCCATTCACCAAGCCCACCGCCAGATTCCAAGAACCCCGCCGCCGGTGTCCTTCGTCGTCGCCAAACCTGCCGTCTTCTTCATCTTCTCCGGCGAACTAGCCGGCCCCGCAATCTTCACCGCCACCAGCCACCGAATCAACCCTCCTCCGTTAAAACTCACAAATCTCTTCATCTCTTCTCTCACCATGTCTGAAGCAATCCACCATCCTGCATTCGTTCGCCAATTTAGTAAGCCTGTCGACCTTCCATCTTCTCTCTTCCTCGCATCTAACCGGGCCCCCATCTCCATTCTGCCGCTGTCTATCTCTAACGCCGATCTTCATCGCCCGAAATCTAGCCGGCCACGCAATCCCCCACCGCCATCTCACTCACCATCTCCTTCGTAATCGCCAAAACGCCAAACCCCCCATATCAATCGCTCCAATGCCCACATCCAAATGGCCTCTCCTCCTCTGTTCACTCCGACTCCAATAATCAGCTTCCACTGATCACCGCAACTCTTTCGCCAAGGCCGACAACAACCTCCATACTGTGGTCGGTTTCACCATCACAGCTTAAGGCTTGAATTTTGGATCTCCCGCTCAAAAATCTCAAGTAAGATCGCTCAATTCATTCAAATAATAGTTGGGATTTCTTAACTGTTTGATAAAATCTGAGTCGAGAATTAATTATTCATTCAAATGAAATTGTTGCTCTGTTTTTGCTTAAACTGCTTTGAGTATATTGAGTTTAGATGGTTAATTGTTAAACTCTGCAGAGATAAGAGTATGTGCTAAATTTCGCAATTGATGTTGGTCAAGCTGGAATTGAAAAGTAGTATCTTGCTACTTGGGGGAATTTTGTCTTTTTAATCTACTTGGGCTAATCTGACAACTAATTTGGCCTGAATATTTTGCAAAAAGATTTTCAAAATCTGTTGAGCCTTGGATAGGTAGATTACTGATGTGCATGTACATAGTATTGGATGAACTGCGAATGAAATGAGTAATGGTTAACTCAGTCTATTCACTATTAGACTTTTCAATTTTTACTACTTTTATGGAAACTGGAATTTCAATGTAATAGGTAAGGATAGTAGAAAGTGAGAGTATATTCGGTATGAGTTACTAATCTGAGTTGTTCATATTCTTGCTATTGTTCAGCTTGATTGTTTAGAAATTAGAAAATATTATTAAGAAATTTGTTGATTTCTACTGCTACTTAACTGTCTAAGTTTGGGAAGATTATAATTGTTCTATTTTACTGAAAATTTGTTGAAGCGTTAAGGATACTCTGGTTATACTTGAATTAATTTGTAATATTTTGTGAAATTCTTGGCAATTGGGGATTGAGCAGTTTATGGGCATATATAGTTGCGAAAGTTGGGATTGTTTTTGTATTGAATTTTCTGTTAGGGGTGAAATCTTTAATTGTGTTGAACATTCAAATGTTTGTCATTAGAATTGTAAATGTGGGGCAATGTGTCCCTGTTTTAAAAAATTAATGGGAATTACTTTAAAATGTTGAATTAGAATTTGGATGTTCCTTTTATTATCATACTATACTGGTTGGTGCCTAATTTAATGATGCATTTTCTACCCTCTTGTCCTATATTTGATTCACATTGGGGACAATGTGAAATTTAAGTTTGGGGGTGTGAATTGTCTTGCACCTAAATGATGATTTTTTTTTTGAGCCGTTTTACCTGTTTTTAGTTAATTTAGTTTTTATTTTCTTAGTTTTAGTAGTTAGTTTATTTAAAAAAAATTTGAAAAATTTGAAAAAAAAAAATTCAAGTCTTTAATATGATATGGTTACTTCTGCCAATGATAACATGTTTGTTAATAGCAATGCATGTAAACTTGTCTGCGAGCCTTAGCTTGGTCTAGTTGATGAAACTTTATATCTCCAAAAAAATTTTAGCACAAAAATACCATGACTTGATTTATTAAAGAATTTGGGTATTTTTATCGAGTTTATAGTGCATTATTCATTCCCTTGATCTTGTTATTTTTGTGGTCATAAACATTTTAAACAACCGTCATTACATGATTGTTGCATTATATTTGCGACTTAGGGTTGATTGCATGCTAAAGTAGATTTGTTAGACTTCTTTTGCTAATATATCTCAAGCACACTTTTCGAACCGTGAGTGCATTTAAGTCTTGATTTTCCATATCTCTTTTCTAGCGAATGCTTATGTGAAATACCTGTGGAGCTCGTTTTTAAAACTATGAGTTATGAAATGATTTGAAACTTTGTTGAATTTCTGTGAAAACGAAGCATGAACACTGTGGCAGTTAGGATATGATTTAGGCCATCTTTGGAACGTTTGAGCCTTTTTATCTCACCATCCCTATTTTATATTAATCCCTAGTGTCCCCTTTGAGCTTTATTAAAAGGAATGGCGTGTGCTAAGCATACATCGACCCCCATTCGACATCGTTTCTATTACCCACATTGACTTAACCCTTAAACTTATACACTTTTGCCTACCCTTTGAGATAGTAGGATTGGGTTGGGAATATTGTCCACATGTTGGTTGATGTAATCCAAAATAGCACCAATGAGTTCTTGTATTGGAAAAGAAAAGAATATATATATACATGAAAAAAAAATGAAAAGGGTGCGAAAATCAAAAAATTGCACATGCCCTTCAGTAAAAAAAAAAGAAAAGAAAAGAAAAGAAAAAAAGAATAGAAAAAAAAAAGAAAGAAAGAAAGAAAGCAAAGAAAAGGATCATTGAGAAGAAAATCTTTATGATGGTTTGATACCTTCTTCAACCCAAAAGTTCAAGTTTGGGGGTTGTTGAAAGAAAGTGAGTGTATTGTATGGGAAAAAGGGAAATATTCTTACTCTCTCACTTTGTAATTTCTTATCCCTTTTATTGTTACCCCTCACCTTGGCCTTACATTACAAGCTTAATAAAGTCCTATTGATCTAGTTGCCACATATGTTTGTGTTAGTTGACATGGTTTGGAAGCATAGTTGATTTGACCATTGTTTAGAATTATATACACATCCTGATATAGCTCACCGTATTTGCATAATCTCAGCTATTATAAGTAATTGGGACTTGAGAGCATTGTATTTCATACATAGTTAGTGCATGGGATGGATGTATAAGCATTTGAATTCTATCATGATCTCTCTTTGTGTTGTTAACAGGGTATTGATGGTATGTATATGTTTTGTAATGCACACGTTTTTATTGAAATATTTTGGGAATGAATGTTGTGCTTAGCTTGATAAAACTTTCTAAGTTTGGAGATAATCAATTAATGGTTTTGTATTTTTATTTTTTATAAAAACAGAAAATTAAACTAAAAACTAAATTAAATTAAAAACTACACTACCTACAAACTAACTACGTGAACTAGCTTGCCCCCGACAACGGCGCCAAAAACTTGATCGATGTTTTATTTTATCTATTTCCTTGCAAGTGGACAAGACTATTATAGAATAGACTTGGAAGCAAGGGTCGAACCCACAAGACAAGTGATCACGAACAGGCAGGCGATTATAGATAGCAAATTATTAACCTAAAGGGGGGTTTTATGTTTAATTCTACTCTAATCTACTAGTTATAGATGTTTAACTAATTAGACAAGAATAATAACGTATATGAAGATCTTATGGTGAGTGGAAATCTAGGATTCTGGGTTTCACTTATATCTCCTTTATGTTCAATTCATAATAATGTCATTCAATGTCTTGGGTTCGTTCACTAAAAATAGATATAGTCTGTTGAACAATTGGTTCAGCCTCCATCCCCGCAAAATTCACCCATTCTATATCCTAAGCACAGAACTATCAATCTAGTTTGTCACCTAGATTTATGATCTATCTGTCACCTAGATCATGTAAGAACCTGGTCCTAACTTATCACTCTCGTGCATCGATAGGTCCAATTTATTGTGTTGGTGAGCCAGTATACGACATATGCACTTGGTCATGCAGTTATCCGCACCTCTAAGCCTTTATTATTTGCGATTACATTCATTTGTTCAAAGCAAAATAATATAGGGATTGATAAACAACACAATCAACAAGCATTGAATAGACATATATATATGAATCAAAACATAAATTCGATACAAGTTACCTCCCACCTCCTAGATTAGGGATGATTTAGTTCATCATAGACGATGAACAGCACATGGAGATGATGGGAGACATGATTTGATCTTCAATACTTGAAATTACAAAACCTAACTATGTTATACAATCTAAAACTACCTAAAATCTATGTAAAGAGAGCTTCCAGCCGTCCTCCTTATGCTTAGGCTCGGCATCCGACTTCTATATATACTCTGGAGTTGTGATTGGATCGAATGACCGTGTGAAAATCCGAAAATCAAGCGCCTTACCTTGCCACGTATGTGTTGCGCGAGGTCTTTGATACCTGCGTCGCAAGGTCTCCGGTGGGTGGCTTTTGATTTCTTTGATTGCCGCTTTCAGGACCAGACGCTTGCCTACCTCATGGGCCTTGCGCACGTTACTTGAGGTGCCTGAGAGCACCTGCAAGGTCCGCAAGGTGTCGGTTGTGCATTCTTTATTTTTCTTCAATTTTTCTCTTCCTTGTAATTTGCACTTAAAACCGGAGTTTCGCGTATTTTCACAATAATCTGAAACTTACAAAACTCACCAAAACATATATTAGTACTCAAAAGACTCGTGAAATAGCATAATTTAAGTCATAGAAGTATATAAAATCGGCGATATAAAATACATCGATCAAATACCCCCAAACTTGAACTTTGCTCGTCCACGAGTAAACAAATAAACTTATAAATACAAAAGCATATAAATAACAAAAATTAAAATCTTTTTTGTGAGGGTGACACTATTTACACTCCTCTATATACCCACAAACTCAAGGAGACTCTTTTCGGTGACTCGACTATCTGCAGAATAAATACAAAAACAAATAAATACAAAAGCGAATAAAATTACATATAAAAATAAGACATAAAATCTTTTTTTGGCTTCATCTCAAGTTATAAGTGTATGACATGCATGTAATCTCAGTTTGGTGCTCACCACATATATGTAGGCTTAGTCATATAAAACCAACTAGTCTTTTCTTAATACTGCTACTACTTTTAATTTCTCCGTGTGTGTGTGATCACCAGTCTTAAAGAATATCTTAACTAAAAGCATTTGGTGAGTTTTTATTGAGCTAAACACCACATTCATATGAAAATCACAGTTTAATAGAAAATCATGCATTAAGAAGTATGAGATCTAGTCACTTTTCTTCTTCCCCCCCAAACTTGTTTTGGGCAATATATTCTTCTAAAAATATCATCATTCTAATCAGCAGAATTTTTCTAACATATTTTCTCTTGAAAACTATGCTTTCATTTGAATCTTTTGTTTATCCTCTTCTTCTTCCGTTTCATTTTCGGTAGAACACATGATTTTTTTTTTTTTCGACGATGGAAAGAAGAAGCCTCTCGAAAAATAGCCTAGCGAAAAGAAGTGGTCCTCCTAAATCAATTTCCCAACCACATCCTACTCTCTCAAAGGGTAGGCTAAAAGTGTATAGGTTTTTAGGGTTAAGTTAACGTGGGTAATAGAAATGATGGCGAATGGGGGTTTAAATAGTGTGCTTAGCACACTCCATTCTTTTTCATTGGGCTCAAAGGGGACACTAGGGATATATTTAGTATAGGTCAGGGAATATTTAGGCTCTAACGATCCAAAGATGGCCTAAATCATTTCTTAATGCCAAATGCTCACATAGTATTTAAAGCAAGTAAGACAACACAAAATATCATATCAACTATGGGAATTGGGTTGAGTGTTTAGCATCCAGGATTTCACATAAGCATTCGCTAAGGCGCATGGTAGGGACAATTGAGACTAACATGCGAACACGGTTCGAAAGTGTGCTTGAGATATATAAAAAGAGAAAAATCCAAGGGATCTAACTAACATGCAATTGACCTAAGTTACAATTTAATGCAACAATCATGTTCGAATGGCTATGCATCATATTCTTGTGCATATCTTGTTGAAGTGAAATAGGTGTTATAAACTTTATAAAACTATTCTAATCAATCCATAGTTATGACTGGTGTGAGTGCATGAAGAATTTGGAGAAAAGTAAAAGTTTCGCAAAATTAAGTAAATTCCAGGGGGATCTATGGACTAACTATGCAGTTCATTGCACTAATCTCCTCATGGACTACGACTAGCATTACCATACCTAAACTTCGAGGATGAATATTTTGAATTTAATTTTTTAAATATATTTTTTAAGAAATTGGGAGATGATGACGATGACACAATTGTTAGGACCCTAAAGGTCCTTCCTATTATAGTATTCTGGTCATGCCAACAACTCCGAAAATTAGAAAAAAATAAAAACAGGAAAAATAGGGTGAAGAGTTAAATGGTCATCATATAAAGAAATTTTCTTACACCCTAACGACATAGCCCAACTCCATTCCTCGTTAGGCTAGGACCTGCTAAGACTTAAAGTTTTAAATCCCCCCAAACTTAAGTTCTATTTTGTCCTCAAAATAGAGGAACATATTAGAGGATTGATGGGGTAGGACAAATATAAAAAAATTTTAATGTGCTGAGTCCACCTAACGAACGAGGCCGATGGAACTTGGGCTCGACTCAAGGTGAGTCGGGAGATAACGCGAATGAGGACGAAACTTCGGGGGATCGTGCCTGGTGGCAGCCCATAGTAATTTGAGACATTATGTCCCACGGTGTTAACCCACCGAAAAATTTCACCGGTGAGGACGCATTTGTGCCAAGCTGGCGACTCACCATGCTCGTTTGGAGGCGACTTCCTCCAACCTGTTGAGATCCCAACGAGCGGGTCCTCTTCTTCCTCTTCGGTTCCTCCTCTTGAGGAACCCTCACTCTCGGCTGCTGGTGGTGTTCAAACAAAATGGCCCTAGTTATGACCGGACCAGCCTTCAGCCTCTCCGCGTGTTTGGGCATTCTCACATTTGCCCCCTACACAAGTCAGTAATCAAATGCGGGAACGCGAACCCCGCATTCGTCCTACCTCTAATAAGGGTCTTGATTTGGCCGTTGATCAAACGGCCAACATCAATAGACCCACCAGGTCATAATGGTGTAGGTCAGACGCCCTCTCCCAATTCACCGTGTTTTGGTGACTCGAGGGCATGAGACGTCCGCAAACAAATTTATACACGGGCTTGGCCGTGTCTTGGAGGAAGGACTCTCTCATGGTGCGTGGTCCAAATGGTGGGTTACGGCTATAGGACCACTCCACACCAGGGAGAGCAATGACAAGCATTCACCACCTCGACAGGGATACGGGGGTTGAGGTGTGTGCTAAAGTCATCGGCACCAACGTTAAGCAAAGTTGGAGGTGCGAAATAGGTGTTAATGCTTAGGCTTAAAAAATTGACTACGATGTCCCTAACATTAATCTTGTCATCAATCGCCATCCATGCCAACAGCGTGAATTTGACAATGGGACTACTTCGCCACCCAAATTTGAGAATCTAACAAGCGTCCCCTCAGCCTCGATATCAGGGCGAGACCAAAGTCTTCTGACCTTAAATCCCCTTTCGGTACCAAAGACTTGGAGAGCTTGGTAGTGTACCTTTCCTCGATGTCAGGACACAAAGCTGATGTCAAACTTGTGTTCTTCCTCCGGCTGGGCTGAGGATGAAGAGCCAGTATTTCACGCTTTCTAAACATTTTGTTTGATATAAAATTTAAAAACTAAAAGTTTAACAATTAAAATTGTGTTTTAAAATTTAAAAATAAAAAATTATTCTAAAGCATGCAATTATAGTTCATCTTAAAAATATCTAACACCCTAGAATGCAAATTTTTTACGTAAGAAATTAAAGAGGTGTTAGTGGTTGCACTTGATTGCGGCCTTAATCGAGTAAATCACGGCCGGAATGGACTTTGACTTTCAGATGGCAACAATGGAGATTCTTTCCTTCTCTTTTTCTTCAAATCTTCACTTGGGAAGTGTGGTGGATGAGTGGATGAGGAGATGAAGAGAGTTTGAGGAGAGAGGGAGTATCTTGGAGATTAGTCTTAGAGATTTTTGAGGATCTTCTTGGGGTGAAGGAAATTTGGGTGCTTCAACTGGCTTTGCTTTGAAGGAGGAAGAAGAAGTTTACGTGAAATGGGAAGAAAACTTGAAACGCAGTATTTATAAAGAACCTTGCGGTCGCAGATGCGCCACACCTTTAGTCCGCAAGGTAAGCGATCAAACCGGTCTGTTCATTACATTCCCCGCGGTGACGATGCGTGGATTCATGAGATTAGCATTTCT
>JABEVN020002186.1:0-22271 GCA_013146195.2 Codonopsis lanceolata
CTTACTTATTTGTTTGCTTTGTTTTCCTTTAGATCAAAGCCGAGGTGACGCTCCATCGCTAGATTTACGATTCGCTGGACGCGCGAGCAAGCTCTTTTGACATTAATTGGTTAATCTGTATTTTGAAAGGACGATGGGAAGCAAGTCATGTAGACTTAGCTTGGGTTTTGTGTTGTAGTAACTTATTATTAATACTTGTAATCTGCATGCCGACTATAAGCCGCGCTTGTTTATATGTGTGTATGGTTCATCATAATTCTTCCGCTAAAGCTGTTTAAAGTATTATTATTGTTGTTGTCTCCTGCATGTTGTGGCCGCTGAGGTTTATTGCATGTTAATTGTAGGAGTAGTTGTCTGTTCCGGCCGCAACGCCGATGACTTGTTTAATTCAGTTGTTTTTCCCGCCAAGTGTAGCCGAAGTTGTTAATTGTCCGAAATGTTGCGCCACGTGAATTTTAAAACCCTACTTATGCATGCTTATGTGTTTAACTTGATTATTTGGCTGCCACCGGATCTCGCATTGGGGTCCCGGTCGGTCGTCACGCTTGGTATCGTGAGCTATAAAGTTAGCCGGCCAGATAGGTTCCATGGCCTAGGTGGGTTGGTTATTTGTGTGATGATTCTAACGGAGTGAATTCTGTAGGAGTTCGATGGATAATCCTAGGAACGAAATGGCCGCCAGAGGTAGGCCCAAAGAACCCAACCTCGGGTTGAGGTACCGCCGCCAGCAATCCGGGGTCCGGATGTAGCAGAATTACACCGTGTGTTGATGGCTTTTCTCCGGTGGGTGAGCCAGGAGGTCAAGTCGGGGAGTACCACCACCACCGAGACCGAGGACCGACAACACTCTCCTGAGAGATTCCTTAAGTTGAAGCCTAGTTTCGGGAGCCAAACCCGGTGGAGGCCGAAGCTGTGGATGGAAGAGATGATCAAAATCTTATCTATGTTGGAGGTACCGATGAGGAGAAAGCCCGACTACTAATGCCAGCTTAAGGGAGCCGCCGAGCATTGGTGGATCGGTTGAAGGAAAGGAGATGCAACAAGTCCCATTACTTGGGCTAATTTTCGTGAGGGAATTTAAGAATGAGTACGCACTTGTGGTTCGCAACCAAAGGGAGAAAGAATTTATAATCTTGAGCAAGGTACTCATAGTGGCGGAGTATTCTAAGTTCACCGAAGTTGAGCCGTTATTGCACGCATTTGATTCCTACTGAGGCTCAGAACACATAAGTTTGTTAAAGGGTTGAGGACGTAATTTAGGAAGCGTATTCTAGCACTTAAGCTCACCGACATCTGGACCAGCTGATAGAGCTTTAGAGGTTGAAAGCAAGATATCGAGGAGCACCGAGTCAAGGCAATTCGTAATGCACGACGTACTACTCGTAACACTAATCGTGGGAATAATTCAGTGGCGTAAGAGGATACCAAGGGAACCGTGGATAGGAGAGGTGAGCCAAGGTAGGCCATGCATGTGGAAGCAGGCAACAACACTTCTTCTACTGGGCAAAGCAGGGTCTCCCAGAGACCGTGATTTGTTCGTATTGCCGGGAAGTCCGCACACACCGAGAGGTGGGAAAGAATGGGAAGTGTTATTTAAGTGTGATGGAACTCACATGAAGAGAGATTGTCCGGCTTAAGGGCAATCGCCTAAAAACAGCCTGGGGCTAAGAGAGATGTGGATGGTAAACCGGGTTCGTGGTCAGTGTTTGCGCTGATCGCGAGGTTCAGTGGGTCACGGCAAAGGATAGGAGGTACTCTTTCTATATTTGATCATAAGGCTCGAATTCTCATAGATCCGTGGTTCGTGATTCTTATGTTGCTTCAGCACTTTGTTGAGAACTCGTCATTGCCTCAATCTTTGCCATACTTGCTTGAAGTGTCTACCCCACGGGAATATATATGTCGTCAAGTGTTTAGATCTTGTGATGTTTTGGGTGACCACACACTTGCATGCGACTTGGTAGTTCTCCCTATACGTGATTTTGATGTGATTCTTGGCATGGATCAAGTTATGTGCTTATCATGCTATAATTGATTGCCATAGAAGAGGGTTACTTTATATGTGCCTCGAATTTACTTTTGTGGGTGACCGCCGAAAGTGACTTGCATTTCATTTTCTCGCGCTTAAGGCTAGAAAATTGTTGTCTCAAGGTGTACGTATTTCTTGCCCGTTGTTGATAAGAAGAGGTTCGCCGAAGCCGAGGAGGTCCCTGTAGTATGTGAGTTTCCGATGTGTTTTCACCGATCATGCTATGCCACCCGGATAGAGAACCAGAGTTTTGTATTGAGCTTATTCCTGGACTCTCACCGATTTGCGCACCGGTTTTAGGTTGAAAACCCAGTTGCAGTGTGAACTCCTTGAGATTGGTTTTATTAAACCGAGTGTGTCGCCTGGGGCGCACCTGGCCTTATTCGTGAAGAAGAAGGATGGGAGTTTGCGGTTATGCATAGATTATCGCGAATTGAATAAGGTGACCGTTAAGAACAAATACCCACTACCCCACATTGATGATCTTTTGACCAATTGCAAGGGTCTATCGCCTATTCTAAGCTTGATTTGCGATGGGGTTACTATCAATTGAAGGTTAGAGAGGAAGACGTCTCAAGACAGCTTTTCGCCGCACTAGATATGGGCACTTTGAATTTGTGGTGATGCCGTTTAAGTTGACGAATGCGCGCCGGCGGTGTTTATGGACTTGATGAACCGTGTCTTCCATAGTTATCTTGATTGTTTTGTGGTAGTCTTCATTGATGACATCTTAGTGTATTCGAAATCTCTGAGGAGCATGAGAAACACTTGAGGATTGTCTGTCTATTCTTCTGGAGAAACAAATTTTATGCAAGTTTAGCAAATGTGCCTTTGGCTTGAGGAGGTGTCCTTCTTGGGGCATATCATTTCTAGCCGGAGTAGCCGTGATCCTTCTAAGGTTGAAGCGGTGACGAATTGAAGAGACCTAGTTCGGCCATCCGAGGTTCGAGTTTCGGGTCTAGCGGGTTTTATTACCGGAGATTTATTGAGGGGTTTTCTCGGATCGTGACTCCTATGACGAAATTGACGCAAGAACGTGCCGCTTGTTTGGAGCGAGAAATGTGAAGCTAGTTTTCAAGAGCTTAAGAAGCTGCTGACGCCGGCACCTATTTTGGCTTTGCTTTTAGTGGAGGAGATAATTTGTGATTTATAGCGATGCTTCTAAGGAAGGTTTGGGTTGTGTGTTGATGCAATGGTAGGGTTATCGCCTATGCTGCCGAGGAAATTGTCTATTCATGAGCAGAATTACTACCCGACACACGATATGGAGTTGGTCTGCGATTATCGCGTTGCATAAATGGAAACACTACTTGTATGGAGCTAAATTTGAGGTCTTCACCGACAAAAAGTTTGAAGTATTTATTTCTCTCAAAAGGAGTTGAACATGAGGCAAAGAAGATGGATGGAGAAACTAAAAGACCACGATTGCACTATCTTGTATCATCCGGGAAGGCAAATGTAGTAGCGATGCCTTGAGTAGGAAGGTTTCACGTGTCGTGTATGATGGTGAAGGAATGGAAAATGTTAGAGGATTTACGTGATTGAGTCCTAGTGTTTGATAGAGGTGTGATTTTTTGCAAATGTTCGTGCTACACCGCTTTTGTTTGGGAAGATTAAAGAAGCGCAGCGGATGATCCCGAGTTGAAGAAAATCATTGATGGGTTATCGAGAATGTATCGCCCGATTTTGCGATTAATAGTGAGGGTACTTTGACATTTCGAGGTCGAATTTGTGTTCCTTCTAATGATGACTTGAAGAGGTTGGTTCTTGATGAAGCTCATAAATCGAGGTATACCATTCACCCTGGGAGCACGAAGATGTACTTGATCCGAAAAGACGCTTTTTGGTGGAAGGGTACGAAGAGAGAAATTATGAGTATGTGTCAAGTGTTTGACTTGCCAAAGTTGTGTTAAGGCCGAGCATCGAGGCTCGCTGGACTTCTACAACCACTTGAGATTCCCGAGTGGAAATGGGAGTTCATTACTATGGACTTTGTGATTATTATCAAGACGCGAGAGGTTTTAATGCGCTTTGGGTTATAGTTGATGATTGACTAAGTCCGCACACTTTATTCTGATCTCATCACTTATTCGTTGACTCGCTTGGCAGCTTTGTATATCCAGAGATCGTGAGACTGCATGGCGCACTGAGTATCAGTATCCGATAGAGATCCGAGGTTCACATCTAGATTTTGGCAAACGTTGCAGGAGGCTTTGGGGACCAAATTAGACTTCAAGATGTTTTTCATCCGCAAACGGATGGTCATCCGAGCGATTGATTCAGATTTTGGAGGACATGCTTCGAGCTTGTGCCGTGGATTTCAAGGAAAGCTCGGATTCTCACTTACCTTTAGCCGAAGTTTATGTATAATAACAGCCTACCAATGAGTATTCGATGGCGCCGTGATGAAGCTTTGTATGGACGTAAGTGTAGATCGCCAATTTGTTGGGATGAAGTTGGAGAAGCGAAACTTTGGGGTTCCGAGTTAGTGCAATGCTGAGAGCGTGAAGTTGATTAGAGATCGCTGCGCGCCGCTCAAAGTCGACAAAAGAGTTATGCGATAATCGAAGACGAGATCTTGAGTTCCGTGGGTGACTACGCATTCTTGAAGGTGACACCGAGAGAGGTACGAAGAGATTCGGCAAGAAAGGGAAGCTTACACCGAGGTACATTGGCCCATTCGAGATTCTTGAGAAAGTTGGGTCTTTGGCGCATCAGCATTGCCACCTTCACTTTCTGAGACTCATAATGTATTTCATGTTTCCATGTTGCGAAAGTATTTGAAGGATGATACCCATGTACTTGAGTATGAAGAGATCACGTTTGAGCCGGATATGTCTTATGTCGAAAAGCCCGTGAAGATTTTGGATACCAAAGAGCAAGTGCTACGAACCAAGAAGATTCCCTTAGTTAAAGTTCTTTGGAGAAACCACAACATTGAAGAAGCGACTTGGGAGAGCAAGCGAGATGCGCGAGAAGCATCCACATTTGTTTGACGAACTTGGTAAGAATTTAGGGACTAAATTCCTAAAGGAGGGAGAGTGTAACGCCCCATAATCTTGCATGTGCATTCTATGCTTGTATTTGTGCTTTCTTGGTTGATTGCGATCATGTTTACCTAGTTTATAAACGTCTTAGAATCATTCTTAAATCATTCTTAAAGTTCTTAACATGTTTAGAATCACGAAAGTTTGTTTGTTGAATCGCCGGTTCGATCGTTGTGAATTTAGCCTTAGCGATTCCCCTCGTTGCTCGTATTTGCTTCTATTTCGACGTACGAAGTGTTCGTTGAGTTCTTGGCCTTATATTCAGGTCTTAACCATGTTGAAACAAGTCCCTTTTATGTCCAAGACATCCTAGTTTGAATGACGTTTGATTGTAGTTTGATTCGTTGTTCATTCGTCGCGTGGTTCGCGCCTTGTTCTACCTTGTTCCGGGAGTTGTTCGGGTGTGTTTCCGACTCATTTTGAGTAGGGTTAGACCTTAGAATGGTTGCCCAAAAGTTTGGGACCATTTAGACCAAGTTTAGATCAAGTTTTAGAGGTTCTGGAGCCGAGGCGGCCGCATGGGAGCTGGTGAGGCACCCGCCTCAAATGCTGAGAGTAATTTCTGATTGGTCTGAACTTTGGGAGAGGCTCTGTTGTTGAGGCGGCCGCATGGGCCTATGTGAGGCGCCCGCCTCACTTGTTTCTCTGCTACGGGCTGATTTGTTCCTGTTTCGGAATTTGACGAATTGTACACTTCAAACCCCTACTTAAACCTATCCTAAACCTCCCTAACCCTTCCTACTTAAGTCCTAACATCCCCAACTTAATTTTAATGATGGATTAAGAAGCTTGTTGATCATCCAAACCCTATCCTAAGAATCTCAAAGGGACCACAAGAGTTTGACACATGTCCCACTCACCCTTTTTGACCACATATAAGCCCCAAATCAGATTTTTGACCCTCATTCTCACTCTCTCTCTCTCAAAAACGAATTTCATCTCTCTCAAGGTTCTTCCATGGCTTCTTGAAGTCTCATCCCTTGGTCTTCATCAACCATTCATCATTTGCCCAAGAGCCTTTCATTAAAGTTGTAGAGCTCGAGAAGGGGAGCATTTCCATCCGAATAGTTTCTTCTATTTCTTCCGTTGGTGTATAACAAGGTAAGTTACTCTTCTTCATTTTAGTACCCATTGACCCTAAGGAAACAAAGTTTATGATGTGTGAGGTCAATGGGGACACATAGTTGCTTCCTACGAATTTTGAATGTGTAATTTTGCTAGGAGCATGTCTAGGTTGATTCTTGCCTTTGAATGTTGAAATTACTCTTCCACTATGATTAATTGAGGTCTTAAACATGTTAGAAGTAATGTAATATGTTTGTTGATGAAAGTGATATTATTTGGGAATGCCCTACATTATGCCTATGTGGTGTTTGTGAAAATGGTTATGTGATGAATCCTCAATATTGGACCACATGAAGGACATGAATTATATTGAATTGTGTAGGTGAATTTATACCCTTGTGAACCTAGAAGTGAATTAGGTTGGGTTGTGAAGCATATAGCTTCATTTTCCCCAAAATTGGGAATTTAGTGGAAAGACTCAACGGAGTCGACTCTAGGGAAGAATTGAACATGTTAGACTCTAATTTCAATCCCTACGAAGTTTGAACGTCATTTGACTTGGTTTACTCAAGTATGAGTTGGTTTAATTGATTGTAACAAGTTGTTATGAAAGCTTGGTATTTGTGCAAATTATTGCCTTGATGTGATTATGGTAGAGATTATCCCCTACTTGGATGGTCGAATTCGCTCTTGTCGGATTCGGACCTTAAATTGGTTTAAGTCAAGTAAATATCTACTTGTGCATTGCATTAAGTCCAGCTGGCATTAAATGGTTTGTTTTTCAAGTCAGGGTGGGACGATACATCGCCTTCACGAATTATGGGATTCGTGCTCGCTATGGATCGCCGCACCCGGGACTCCACACACCCCTCCACTGTGGGCCGCAGTGGGGAAGTAGCCCCTTTGCCGTATCAGTTAAGTGCCGCATTGGCTTGCTATCTAGATCGAGAGGATTCTCGGTATAAGTCGATGAATTCACATAACATCGATGGCACGAACCAGTAACGGAATGTTTTGCAGGAGCTACGAAGCGGCCGTGACTATCATATCCTACTTGTATGCTTTACTTTACGCACTTATGTGAATAAGGGTGCTAAGTGTTAAATGATGATAATATGCCATAATTGTGATAATATGCCATATTAGTGATAAATGTCATGCTATAACATGAACATGCATATTTTGGTAACTTACTAAGTCTTTCGACTTACTCTATTTGTTTGCTTTGTTTTCCTTAGATCAAAGCCGAGGTGACGTTCCACGCTAGATTTACGCATTCGCTTGGACGTTGTGAGCAAGGTTGCTCTTTTGGACATTAATTGGTTAATCTTGTATTTTGGAAAGGACGATGGGAAGCAAGTCATGTAGACTTAGCTTGGGTTTTTGTGTTGTAGTAACTTATTATTAATACTTGTAATCTTTTGGTATGCCGACTATAAGTCGCGCTTGTTTATATGTGTGTATGGTTCATCATAATTTCTTCCGCTAAAGCTTGTTTAAAGTATTATTATTGTTGTTGTCTCCGGCATGTTGTGGCCGTTGAGGTTTATTAAGCATGTGTTAATTGTAGGAGTAGTTGTTGTTCCTACCGTAACGCGCGATGACTTGTTTAATTCAAAGTTGTTTTTCCGGCCAAGTGTAGCCGAAGTTGTTAATTGTCCAAATGTTGCGCCACGTGAATTTTAAAACCCTACTTATGCATGCTTATGTGTTTAACTTGATTATTTGGACGGCGCGATTCGGGATCTCGCATTGGGGTCCGGGTCGGGTCGTCACAGGCACGCTGGGTTAGGGGTAGAACCACAAGGGAGTTCGCGGGTCACCCGCTGGGGAAATGGGCCGCGGTTGTGAGTGAAAACGAGTGGATTAGGCGGGCAGGTGGGCTGGAGTGGGCTGGAGGGACGCGGGCTGACCCGGATCCATCAAAGAGACGCGGGTCGCGCTAGTGGAAGGAGGCTGGCAGAATTCGCCACGTGGCGCCATCAGGAGCTCAACAACGCGCCTGGGCTTTTCTGCAATTACGACGCTCTTCATTTTCAATTGCTCCCCTCTAAGCCTTCGAATTGGCGCCGCCTGAATTCTTCCAGGTTTGCAAATTCATCCTCCGTTAATATTTTCATCCTCCGTTAGCTCAGAAATGCCTTGGAAATCTTGACGGACTTAACGGATGTTGACCAATTAATTCCCAAAACAACTTTTAAGCCCGGAATTGCCTCGAACTTTGTGCTAAACACCGTATAAAAGCTCGATTATGCTTGGAAACCTACATTAAGCACAAAAACACAAATAATAATATTTCCAAAGCATAATTAATTCAAAAATAACACAAAATAAAAGAAAATTCCCGGAAAAATTCGTGGAAATCTTGCGCTCATCACACCCCCAAACTTAAGCTTTGATCGTCCTGAGCAAAGAAAATGAATTATGGAAAGGCTCGAGAACAAAATGAAATGAAGGCGGCGCTCAATTAAGATCCCACAAGCATTACCATCCAAGAGATCAACCCCAAGATTATAAATATGCATAATAGAGGTATGAATTCATTCATATGCTATCAAACAATCCTCAAACAATCATTCATACCATAAAATAATTTTTTTACCCAACAGTTGCAATGCTCTAGCTTAGATTGAACGGCCAACCGAGATACCAAATGCAAGCTCAACCGGAAGAGTCATCAACAAATATATTTTTTTCACAAAGCAAGGCAAGAACACGCGCGCGGTATAACAATATCAATAGGACTTTTCAAGCTTGTAATGTTCGGCCAAGGTTTGGGCTACAAATGAAGGATGGGATAGCAAGTCAAGAGAGCAAAGAATTTGAAGTCTTCACAAGATGACTAGCTTCATTAAAGCATAACTCTTCAAATAACCACAAACTCACTTCAACAACCCCTTAAACGTTAAACTTTGAGTTGAAAAAGTATCTCATCTACCACAAAAATTAAGCACCACCCTTATATCACCTTGAGAAAAATTGAAGAACAATGACATTTTTTTTTCTTTTGTGGCCACCCTTTACATTTTCTTTTCTTTTCTTTCTTTTTCATTGCTTTCAAAGGGGGCTCTTTTCTTTTTCATTTCATCATTTTTTTTTCACCACCAATCAACAACAATTTTCAAATTCCCAACATCAACAACAATAAGAACAAAACCTTCATGAAGTACACACTTCCCAACAAGATTACAAAAATTAAATAATTCATTTCAAATCATGCTCTCTTGAAGGGCGACAGCAAAAGTGTATAGGTTCACGGGATAAGATAATGCGGGTAAAAGAAATGAAGTCGAATGAGGGTCATTGTGTGCTCTAGGCACACACCATTCTTTAAATGAGCTCAACGGGGACACTAGGGATTTTTGTGAGATAAATGGGTAGGATAGAAAGGCACAAACGGTCCAAATATGACCTATATCATACTCTTGTCATATACACATGCCCAAACCAAGCTTTTCATCATCAACATATAACTCTCGGCATTTAGACTTACAAAATGGTACTCTTAGACATGCATAACCATCACTAAAGCAAAGCATAAAAATATTTCCAACAAATACTTGGGCAATATTTATTATAAATGAGGTGATGCTACCATATGAATCACAAACATATCCTCAACTATGCATATAGTAATCTCAAAATTGACTCCAAGAAAATAATGCAAGCACAACTCAAAGAGCGCCAAAAATGGAGAGACGAATGATCAAAGCATAAATAATTTGGGGTGTATATAGCACAAGATTTTCAGAATTTTCGAAGTTCACTAATCCAACCATACTCCCTAAACTTAAAGTAAAAGGAGAAGGGAAAGAAAGAAAACTCCCTCAAAGTTGATTTCTTATGGAGTCCGGGCTGAAAAGATCCACTCCATTAATCTCTATAAGCAGCCTCTACAATGGAGCGCTTAGACCCCTGCATCAAATCAAGCTCAAAAGAAAAGAGTAGAAATGCAATTATGGAAATAAAAAAGAAAAGAAAATATTTTTTGTGTGGGGACACTACTTACACCTCCCTACAAACCCACAAACTCGGGAGGGCTTCAAAAAGTGACTCAATATACAAAACATATATATACAAAAGCAAATAAACTAATTAAAAAAAACATGCTCAAATTACAATCAGCTTCGCTTGGTATCGATATTAGCATATAGGAGCAAAAATTAAATCATTCCCCGGCAACGGCGCCAAAAACTTGATGTGCGCAAAACGCAACTCGGGCAAGAATACCCGGCCGTATCAAGTAATAAAGTGTACCTAAGTACGAGTTATTGATCCCACATGGAATGCGCGTAATCCTCACTCCAACTAAGTACCAAAATTAGGCTAACTAACTATATTTGAGCGAAAATAAAATGAATTAAAATCTAAAAATATAGACAACCTAGAAAGCAATTAAATCTATTCTACTGCAGAGGTGGTTTGGCAACAACAAATCAAGATAGAAATATAGGAACACATTATTTCTAGTCTAGCCGGTGTCTAATTTAATCCTCTTTCTGCTTTTCTTTAACTCAAGTTTTGGTAGTCGGGTGCACTATTTTATTCGCTACGGGCTCTCGCAACGTATAGCAAATCTAGCTACAACTCCTAGCTACGGGCTCTCGCTTCTTATAACATAGGAGAAAATAGCCGCGTGTCAAAGCAAACACCCAATGACTATCTACGCACGATCTCCTCTCGGTCTCACGTAACGTAAACAATTAATGTGATTTTCAGAATTAATAGGACGGGCTCTCGCATTTTATCCTATAATTCTAATGATCATCTAATGGTTCCCTACGCCATTAAAAGAATGAAGATCACACAATAATAACCAAACACATGGGTAATATTTCGCAAAAAAAAAAACTCTCTATATTTTTCTACAAGTCATATTGGTAGCCGAGACAAATAAAATTGGTCAACTACGGGCTCTCGCATCTTATAGTCAACCCTAATCTCCCCGACCTCGCGAATGGCTAAGGTGGTTCGATCGCGTGTCAAACCTAGTCTCATTTTGGTTATCGGTGTGTGTCACAAAACACCAACTATTAAATTGATTGGTCCGAAATAAATAGGTAGCTCTCACGGATCCTAAATGTTTCTAAAATCATTTAATTATTGGTTAAATAATTAAATGCATTAAGTTCACAAAATAATAACCAACATGAATGTGTACTAAATAAAGAGATAAATTAAATTAAAACACTACATTTAACATAGAAAAATAATTGCATTCCATAATTAAATTAAGCATAAACCAATTCATCAATTACAAAATTAATCAACCCAATAAATTATAACAACTATCTAAAATAGAGATAGGAAGAATTAAACCGAGCGAATCGCGTTCCGGGGTTGAAATCATTTGTAATTGCATCATTGACACTTGATTTGTTGCTCCAAACCTTCATTGTTGGACAATTAATTGAGAAATGTTGGAATTTTGGAAAAGAAGGGGCTGGTGCTAAGGCTGAGCAAGGTTTTTTAAAAAACCAGACCGGACCAAAGAACCGGACCAGACCAATGAAAATTGGACCGAACCAATTTTTTGGTTTGGTCTTGGTCCATAATTTTTTAAGAACCGAATAATTGGTCTGGTCCCGGTTTTATGTTTTTAAAATTGGTTCTGGAACCAGACCGGACCAATACATACATACATACATATACATATATATATATATATATATATATATATATATATATATATACTTATTTATTAATGTTTTTTTACCTACAAAATAAAACCCTAGATTGGAAAATATAAATACTTTTTATGTGTGATATATAATTGTGTATGCTCTCAGCTCTTAATCACTTATGCCAGCCCACGCAGAGCAGCCTTCCTGCCTTCCTCTTCCTCCCCTCAAATTCTATCCCAATCGATAAATCGAAGACTGAAGAGTGAAGAGTAGCTTCCTTCCTGCCTTCCTCCCCTCAAATTCTATCTCAATCGAAGACTGAAGAGTGAAGAGTGAAGAGTCTGAAGACTGAAGACTCAACCCTAAATCGCCTCCCTTCCAGCGTTCGTCGTCGGCTACAGTCTCCGATTCGCGTCTCTCTCTCCCTCTTTCGCGTCTCTGACTCTCAGCCCTCAGAATCTCAGATCCGCCATTCGCCGCCGCCACCGCACTGCCACTGGGTTGTAAATCAAAGACGACAAGTACCGAACCCTCTCTTTCTCTCTCACACACACACAACTCTATGGGTGGTCAAGGACCTCAAGGTTCCTCCGTTCCTGCCCAGTGCTCCTGGCTTCAGTGGATTGGATGATTGAGGGTTTAAGCCTTTGTAAAAGCCATCATTGCATCTTAAACATTTTATAAAATAGTAGAGTATTTGTTCAATGCTCGTGTTATTTGTTCTGTCCATTGTCCAAAGGTTCCTAGTTTTTGTTATTTTCAATGCTTTGTGACCTGTGTGTTCAATGTTCATGTGTTGTATTTGCAGATGATACTTGAAATTGAATAGCAGTTTTCCTTCATCCTAAATTATATATCAGTTTCATGCCTTGATGTTTTCCTTCTTGTTGGGTGAAATCCACCATGAGTTTGACCTCCCTAATTTTGATCCTTTGATGGTGGAGATAATACTGAACATGTTTTCTTCTTGTTGCCATGATAAGTGAAATAGGTTCACTACACAGCACAACATACATAAATAATATGGATATAAGCATATCAACTAAATCATTTACCCAATATCAATATCACTAATTATGATCTTTAGAGATATTATCCTAACATAAACAATGATTAGTGATATTGATAAGTGAAATAGGTTCACTACACATCACAACGTACATAAATCTTAAAGATCATAATTCCATAGTCCGAGAAAACTTAAAGCTACAAAATACAACCATCGCCTAGAAACATAACTTGGCCCAAATGATCTTAACAATTGAATTTAAAAGCTCGACGTAAGATATAAAAAATATTACGAGCTTATGCAGTAGTCTTATGAATTATGATGTGATCTATGGAAAAAGATGAAGGCGTATGCAGATGCACACATAAAAATGAAGAACGGCCCAGTACAACTTTGTTCTTGATGATTCTTTTTTGTATACACCTATTGCCTTGCAATTTATCAATATAGCTCTCATTTATTTAAAGTTGAAATAGAACTCATTGTTAACTTTTTACTTCTGCAAAAAGTCTTTTATTGAAGTTTGTTTAATCTTTTTATAAAGTTTAAGTCTTTAAAATTTCATTATATATTTGTATTAAACAGTTAAAAAGTAAAGAAATCATAGTATTGGTTTGGTCCTGGTTCTGATACGTCTTCGATTGGTTCTGGACCGGACCAACGTATTGGTTCCCACACCTATTGGGTTGGTTCCGGTTCTAAAATTTTTGAGAACCGGACTATTGGTCTGGTTCCGGTTTTCTATTTTTTTCCAAAAAAATGGACCAACCCGGACCAAGTTCACCCCTAGCTGGTGCCCCATTTAGGGCTAATGCCCGAAATGGGGACTTCTTCTCTGCGAAAATGAGCTGCCTGGAATTAAAATAGGAAGGCAGCAAAGGCTGGAAGCTGGAGGGGCATAATAGGCAGAACAGGGAGGAATTAAGGGCAAAAAAGAGAAGAAAAAAAGTGGCTGGGGCACGCTGGGTCAGGGGTAGAACCACAAGGGAGTTCGCAGGTCACCCGCTGGGGAAATGGGCCGCGGTTGTGAGTGAAAACGAGTGGATTAGGCGGGCAGGTGGGCTGGAGTGGGCTGGAGGGACGTGGGCTGACCCGGATCCATCAAAGAGACGCGGGTCGCGCTAGTGGAAGGAGGCTGGCAGAATTCGCCACGTGGCGCCATCAGGAGCTCGACAACGCGCCTGGGATTTTCTGCAATTGCGCCGGCTGCCCTTCATTTTCTGTTAATTTCTCCGGTACCCCTAAGCCTTCAGAAATTGGCGCCGCCTTCCAGAATCTTCCAGGTTTGCAAATTCATCCTCCGTTAGCTCAGAAATGCCTTGGAAATCTTGACGGACTTAACGGATGTTGACCAATTAATTCCCAAAACAACTTTTAAGCCCGAAATTGCCTCGAACTTCGTGCTAAACACCGTATAAACGCTCGATTATGCTTGGAAACCTACATTAAGCAAAAAAACACAAATAATATTATTTTCAAAGCATAATTAATTCAAAAATAGCACAAAATAAAAGAAAATTCCCGGGAAAATTCATGGAAATCTTACGCTCATCAAAAGACACAAATATCCTCATTACAAAATGTGATTACATTGTTATTATTATTATTATTATTATTATTATTATTATTATATAATTAATTTTATTCTTATTACTAATTTAAATAATATTTATCATTATCTTTATTACTTTTTTATCATTTTGTTAAGTATTAATTATTATTATCATTATTATTGGGCTTATTATTTTTATTATTATCAGTATTTTATCAATATTAATATTACTTTTATTTATATTACTTATTATTATTGAGTTTAACATTATTAATATTACCTTTATTATTATTTTTTATTAATATTAATATCAATAGTACTTTTGATATTATTATTATTTATTTTATTATTATTATTATTAAGATCATTAATAATAATAATAATTATTATATTTATTATTATGAACAATTTTTTAATTCTTATTTATGTATCCAAATTAAGCTAATACACTGGGCTTTAATATATGGATATTTGAGGCCCAAACATATCAAAGAATTCAACAACAACTGTGAACTAGGAAGGGGCTTTCCTTGCAGAGGCACTCCAATTTGAAAATGAGCTAACACGCAAATGCAATATCAATTTGATAGAGTTTCAGCCAGTTAAAAATTAGTGTATAGACCTCTTCCTTTTGAAAAGGGAAGGGTTATATAGGGCTAGCCTTTAAGACTAGGAGCTGAACATTGAAGGCAAGAGCGTGAAGGGTGGGCACATTCAAGACCACGTCCAAAACGTGGGGACGGATTTTCCGGCATTAACTCTCTACGTTCAAGACGGTCGTTACCATGTAACTGATGAACAGCATGAACGTGCTCGTCAAGACCTCTCTGTCTGCTCGCTATACTCTTGACCCCTAGACTTCAAGCAGGAGGCTGCTTGCTTGTTGTGTCTGGGCGGCCAGAGATATGTTCGTATCCGCTTATGAATTGAGTTCGGGCTGTGATGAATACACGTGATTTACTCGTGATCATGGAGATGGCATGCTGAGCACGTGATCAGTGTCTGGGCCTTTTAGGCCAAGCAATTCACTTATTATTATTATTACTATTATCATTATTCATATAATATTATTTATTAATATTATTTTTATTCCTTTTATTATTATTATTATTTTATAAAAAATTAATAATAATTCATTATTATTATTATTAATTTAATAATAATTATTACTCCCTCCATCCCTAAATTATCGTCTTCCTTTCCTTTTTGTTCCGTTCCAAAATAATTGTCCAGTTTGAAACTTACCTTTTTAGAACATCATTTTTACCACTTTATCCTTACTTTTTCACTCTACTTTAATTATGGGCTACATACACATGAGCTTTAAAGGAAAGTACACATTAAACCAATATAAATAATCAAGACAATTGTTTTTTCTTAAACTATGTGCCAGGTCAACTAGGACGATTATTTAGGGACGGAGGGAGTATTAATATTACTTTTTGTTATTATAACTATTATTAAGAAGGATAATATTGGAATATATAAATTTTTAATGAAAAATAGGACTTACATGTTTTTGAAAAGTAGAAATAAGTAAAGGGCTTAGTACTTACGACTTATGATCTTACATGTTCTTTAAGTTGTTTGTACATGACTTATAACTTATCGTACCATAAGTGAAATTAAACGCTTCAAAAACAATTTATGATAAGTAATAAGTTATAAGCACATTCAGGTAAGTTATAAGTCATGTATTTGACATTTTCAAAGATAACCAATCAGAAGTTGTCGACTAATAAAGTGTGTCCAAAATTGGGTACGAAGTAATTTATAGTTTTGGCATTGCTCTTTGCTAATAGCTTGCTTTCTCTGGGGTTGTAGGCTGCATATCTTTCCTTAACAATAGACGTAATAAAAGAAGCAGTTCGTGAATTAGCTGCCCATACATCCGTCGACACAGTCTCTATCGCAGACCTTGGCTGTTCTTCGGGACACAATAGCTTACGCGCAGTATCTGAAATAGTCACCACTTTCTACGACAAATACTGCATTCAACAAGGCCGGCGGACATCACCGGAGTTTCAAGTGCTCCTTAATGACCTACCCGGAAATGATTTCAACACAGTTTTCGCCTCCTTGCAGAAATTCTATAGTAACATAGCAGATGGAGATCACCCCGAAAGAATGGGGCCATGTTATGTTTATGGAGTTCCGGGGACCTTTTTTGGAAGGCTTTTTCCACGTAAAAGCCTACATTTCGTACATTCCTCCTCCAGCCTCCATTGGCTTTCTCAGGTTAGAAATTCTCAAATACCTTGTAAGAAAACTTTATTATGTTCTTTATATATATTCCACATGACATTTATGTTATTTTCATAATTTAATATTTACTCCATCCGTCCCTAAATTATTATCCAACTTCTTTTTTTCGTTGGTAACAAAAAATAAATGTTTGTAAACTTTCTTTTCAAAAAAATATTTTTACCCAATTTTACCCTTATTTTTTCGTATTGCTTTAATAGTAGTGCACATGAGTTTTTTTTAAAGAAACTATACTCCATCCGTTTTCAAATAATCGTTCTTTTGACCTGATACATGAGTTTTTTTTAATCCCCTTGAATATGTGACATAATTAAAGTACGTAGAAAAAGTAAAGGTAAGTGGTAAAAGTGTCTTTCCTAAAAAAGAAAGCTTTGAAATACGACAATTATTTTAGTACTGACAAGAAGGAGAAAAAAATGCAACTATTTGAAAACGGATGGAATATATCATACCAATATTAATAATCAAGTCAACAATTTATTTTTAATCTGAAATTATATCAAACAAGACAATAATTTTAGAACATAAATATCCTACTAGTTTGAGGAAGAATATGAATGGTTATCACTTTGTCCCATAGAAATGATTTTCTCTAAACAATGAGCGGTTGTATTATCTTGACCCAAAACACAACTTTATGTACATTATAAATAGACGTGTTGATCCACTCTCTGCTCTGTAACTCAAAACACTTACAATATGTCTATTTAAGCCTGTCAATGGATCGAATTTTGATCCGATTTCGATCCGAATTTAATGTTATTTTTAGGATATGAATTTAGTTTTTAAATCCGATTATCCGATTTTGATCCGAATCCGAAAATTCGAAAGCTTAACAAATCAGTTATGGATTAAGGTGTTTCGATTCATTAACAATCCGATCTGATCCAATATAAAAAATATATTAATATTATACATATAAAAGTTACTAATAATTTGTTTAAAGTCATTAGTCATTACTAATTTTACTAAATATAAATTTTTCGACGAACTCTAAGATATTAGTAACATTATTATTCATGTTTGTGTAACCTAAAAACATGAAATTTTAATTTTATTCAACCTTTAGTTAATAAAAAATATCTCAATATTAATTTTTTCAGTACTTTAATTAGGGGCGAATAAAATCTGAATCCGAAAATTTAGGAAATTGATCGAGCTTTTGAATATACGAAAGATAATCCGATCTGATCCAAGTCCGATAATTTCTTAACAAATTGGATAATGGATATGACAGATCCGATTCGAATCCGATCCATTGATAGACCTGTATCTATATATCCATCTCTAATAAAGGGACTCTAAGAGAGAGAAACAATGTTTTATCAGATTTATGTTGTTACTGTATAATATATTTTCAGCATTACTAGAAATTTTCTTAGATTTATGTTATGATAAAATGTTGATAGGTTCCACCGGAGCTAGGCGACAAGGGAATGAAAAGTTTCCGAAACAAGGGGAAGGTCTACATTTCAAAAACAAGTCCACCTGATGTTTTGAATGCTTACTTAAGACAATACCAGAGAGATTTTGCTTTGTTTCTGAAGTTGCGATCGGAGGAAATTGTTCCTGGAGGTCGCATGGTGTTAATGTTTCGTGGCCGGAGAGTTGAAGATCCTTGCCATGAAGAGAGTTGTTTATTGTGGGATCCTTGCCTTCCAAGATATGGTTTCACAGGTTTGTGACTATCCATTTTTCTATTTCCTACATGTCAAATTTCTTATGAAAATTATGAACATAATTTTTGAAAGTGGACACTTGAAATTTCCCAAGATATGGTTGGATGGCATTTGCCTGTGCCGAAAAAGACGATGCTCATGGCCTAGTACTCTTTTTGATTAACTAGTTAGGTACACGTGTCTTGCACATGTTCTTAATGATTTTTGCGAAATGTTTTGTCTTTAATTTTTTGTTTACTTTTAATTATTATTTTTATATACGAAAAAACTATATATATTTCTGAAAATTGTCCATTATGAAATTTTAATGTATATTTTTCACCAGAAATAATAAATATTTATATATTTATATATATGTAAATATATACATACATACATATATGACCTTATTTATTTAACATTATTCAGTGGGGAGTGATTTATTAAACATTATTTTTGTACAAATATTATTTTTTATCATGATAAATTTACTTGTTTGTCCTTAAATAAATGGTGGATGGTTTATTAGAGGAAAGGTTAATTTTGTCTATACATTAATATCTAAGAGACAACTCACATTTTTATAGTAAAGAAGATAAATTTACTTGTTTGTCCTTAAATAAATGGTGGATGATTTATTAGATGAAATGTTAATTTTGTCCATACATTAATTTCTAAAAGATAACTCACACTTTTATAGTAAAGAAGATTTTAATTTTATTAATTAGCTTTAAATTAACTAATGTTTAGTTAGTAACTAAGTAAAAGATAAGGACTCACTAAAGCTACATGATGTGTCATTTGGTGCTGAAAAAAACATAGGTAAGACGGTCGTACGGTCATTTTTTTAAAGATGGATCTTCCATAGTCGACCCATAGTGTGTTGGTGAGTTGAGCTGTGAGAGAGTGAGTTCAGTGTTACGAATTAAAATATATAACACCGTCTTAAAGAAGTCTTACTCTTTGGTGCTTAGTTTGAGTACTTTTAGAGTGTCCCTAGCATTACTCCTACTAAATTTGTCCCAAAGTAAGTGCTTCTATATTTAGCTAATTGCCTTCAAATATTTTTCTTAAAATACACGGAAACACTTATTTTGAGACGTCGCAAAAAAGAATAAGGAACACTTTTTAGTTACCAGTGAAGGAATTTTACATTTTTAGCATATCCCTCTTTCGTACACTTATTTCTATATACCCTCTTGTAAACTAATAGAGTCAATTCAAAGATACGAGCTACATCTTGTACACTAGTTATATACATCTATTGTGTAATGGCAGGGTCTCATCAGGGAGGAGATGCTAGATTACTACAATACGCCATATTATGAACCTTATACAGAGGATATCATATCTGAGGTACAAAAAGAAGGATCATTTATCATGCATCGACTAGAGACCATTGCAATACCTTGGGCTGGTGTTCTTGAAGAAAACAACTGTAGTAGGTTGACAACAGCAAAACTATTGGCAAAGGCCATGAGAGCTATCCAGGAATCCATGATTCAGAATCACTTTGGTACAAAAGTAATTGATCCTCTATTTACAAGGCTCCAAGAGATCATTGCTGCTGATAAAAGGGAAGTAGAGCATGTGAGCCTTATTGTTTCATTGATTAGAAAGGCTTGACATATGTAATTGAGCAACATAATTTTCATAAATTTCCTGTTTTATATTACATTGTTCTTCTATTGGATTATTGTTATAAAAACGGAGAAATTTTTGGATTAAGAATTTCAAGTTTCTATCTTCAATGTGGAAGCGAATTGGTCGAAAGTAATAGTACCAAGTATTTAGATGAATAATGATAAGATAATAGAAAATATAACGGAATGAAGTAAAAGGGAACAAATGATTTTACGTGGTTTAATCCACTCCAAGGCAAACAACAACTTCATTGTAAAAGATGAAGAATTATAATAGAGAGTTTTCAATGTACTCACCCTACATAGGCTAAGGGTTATAAAGATTGACACGATCCCATAGAGTACCACCTCTCTCACTGCCCAAAATAGTCATGCACTGTTTTGTCTAACAACGCCAAGACCTCGTGACTTGACCAACAATTGTGTCGTGTCTTCCGCTCTCGATTTATATCAATTGTTTTCGGCTTCGACACACTCTCTATGAGGCATAACATGCCTTATAGGTCATGTTCACATCAATTATCCATCACTAATTAAGATTAACATACTCCTAATCCTTTAACAATTTATCAATCCTAATTTTAAAAGGATTTGAGACATATTTTTAACAAATCTCCACATTGGCTCAAATTCCATCAATCGTCTATCCACGTTGTTGCTCGTCCATCATGCACCCTACCATGGGTGCCTAGAGCTGATCTCGAACACACGAGTCCAAACGACTCTTAACTAGCTCCATGAAATACTACCAAACCGGATACTTCCAACACTAAAAAAACAGGCAACCGAATGCATTTTTCGTTGCAATTCAGAAAATCGGTTTAAATTGATGTTTGCAACGTGAAAATGTCCGTGAACAAAGTCCATAGCAATAAGCCTGCAGAAAATTGTGCAACCACTTTCTTGTGGTTGCAAAAACCTTGCAACGGAAAAAGTAGTTGTAGTTTTGCTATGCGATGTTTCCTAGACATTTTTTTTATATCTCTGCAAACAACTTATTTATTTCTGCTTTCTAATTTGCAACCGTTTTTTCTGCTTCAAATTTGTTACACATATAACTAAACTAGCAACCGAATTTTTCGCTTTTAGTAGGCAACCTAATTTGCAACCGGTTTTTTCTCTGCTTCAAATTTGTTACACATAGAACTAAACTAGCAACCGATTTTTCAGGTCAAGTAGGCAACCTAATTTGCAACAGTTTTTCTCGTTTCAAATTTGTTACACATAGAACTAAAGTAGCAACTGAATTTTTTCGCCAAGTATGCAACCTAATTTGCAACCGGTTTTTTTGTTTCAAATTTGTTATACATGGAACTAAACTAGCAACCGAATTTTCGCTTCAAGTATGCAACCTAATGTTTTGTTGCAAAAGTCCGTTGTTGGTTTGTAACTAAATTTTTTAAAAGAAAAACTTGCAACGAAAAATTAATGCGTAAGATTATTTTTCGAAAATAAAATATTACTAATATTATGTATATAAATATTTATCAATTGTACTCCGATTGACATTTCATTTAAAATATCTTAAATCAAACAATTAAAGTCAACAAAGCTTCAAACATTACGCTCAAAATGAATTGGCAACCGTCATACTAAACTGCCGCATCCGTTAAACTACATAGAATTGTCAAGTTGTCATTATTAAACTAAATAGGAGCTCGTGGACGATGCTCGAGCCTCTTAAGTCCTCGAATTTGAGATCTCTTGAATTGCAACCGGAAATCATTTTTCATTTGTTCAAATTTAGCCTCATATGTGGAATGTATTTGTGCCGTGACTTCATCCTCATTTTTCAACTCTTCGGTCAACTTATCTTCAAACTCTTTGGTCCAGGTGAAATCTCCATTTGCCAGTAGATGAGGAAATCGTGTTGCTACTCAAGATCTCTAATGCAGAACCGATGAACCAAAGTCGCACAAACGATTCTTTACAACTCCACCTGATACATCCACCCAAGTTGTAGAATCAAAACCATCACCTTTCTTTCGAAAGCAAGATAATCCTCCTAAAATGTTAAAAAAAAATATTATAACTTTTCTATTTGCATTTTATAATTATAAATAATAAAAAGAGCATTGAGATCAAAGATACATCTTTTCATTAGCGATCGAAAGTATAATTAAATGTTTAGAGTGAACTAATAAAAAAGTACAAAACATTTAGATTAAACTCACAAAGATTTTTTGGACTTAGCATCCACAAACTCGCCACTTCCTTGCTTTCTCTTGTGGGTCTAAGGAAAACTATCTTCCGTGATCACTTTGTCGATTCTTCTTTATCTGTAATGACAGAGAATAATAATTCCCCTTATGTTCTATCACAATAAACGAGTAACCTCAAAATATATATTAAGTGTAGCAACCAAGATTGTACTAAAAT